>JASDQU010218118.1:0-11129 GCA_032191745.1 Picea mariana | reverse complement strand
CAGGAGAAATAGATATACTTGATTGATGACAACTTTCACCAAGGGGTTTTGGATCATTTTAAGATGATTTGTATCATTAGAATTTGAAAAAATTTAGCAGATGAAGAAAAAACTTACCTTGTTGAAACAAATGTATTCACTAGAAGGGTTGAGTTTGTCCACTTATTAACTCACTCCAATGGTTGTTGGTTGGGGAGTGAGTATGCTTGCTTGTTTGGCCTTCTCTCCTCCTCTATATAGCCGAAAAGTGAAAATAATATTTCTCTAGCAATACTCTATAGTACCCATTTCCCATACTATCTTCACATGTCCATTTAAAAAAATTAGAGGGTTGAGCCATAATGTATGTAGGGGCAAATAAAAACATGCTGACATAATTGATTGTTGGTGCATACCAAGGCCTCTAATTGTGTCAACTTGGTGTAGGAGTTGGCCGCTAAAGAACTTTTCCTTATTTTTTTCAATAAAAAATAAATTGACGATGAGATATAAATTAATCTAGAGAATGTTAATTACTTGGTGTTGGCGTATCAGGTTATATGAACATAGAGCAAAGGGGAGAAATTTGGAGGCAAAGATGACTTTAGGGCCTTTGTTTTTAGTAGGTGTACATTTATAATGCAAAATTGTGAGAAAATAAAAAAGTGAAGATAGCAATAAGTTCAGCTTTTTATAAGCCTGGCCTTCATTAAACTTATCTAAAATAATCTTTGACTTGAGCTACCCTAAAAATCATGTAGTGCCAAAAGAGACCACCGAGACTAGAAAAAAATTAATGTTCTTTGTAGATGGTCACATTAGCTCAAAACTTCAAGCATCACTTACTCATGAACATTTTGATACTTTGTGGTCAAACAGTTTAAATATTTAGCCATCTATAAAGTCTACCCATCCGTTTGAACATTTTGATACTTGGTCGCCAAATTATTTCAATATTCATCTTCAATAAAGTCAACAATTTTGTCAAACATCTAAAATGGCATGTCTTTTATTTGCAATTGTTTTAATAGAATGCACACATACATAGAAATCCTCTCCTTATAGCCCCAGAGGTTAGCTCAAGTGGTCATGAGCCAAACATGAGATCTCTCCCACAAGTAGGGAAGGTCATGGGTTCGACTCTCTTGATCGCCTTGAGGTTAGGTGCTTGGAACTTAGGTACCGACGGTTTCCATAGTTACCACCTATTGACAATAGTAAAATCTTCAAGGGTTTCCTATGCATGGATATTAATAAATATACATGCACAAGAAACCCCCAAAGATTTACCATTGTCAACAGGAGGTAACTAGGGGAAACCCTTGAAGATTTTGCTATTGTCAATAGGTGGTAACTAGGGAAACCGTCGGTACCTAAGTTCCAAGCACCTAACCCCAAGGGGATCAAGAGTCAAACCCATGACCTACCCTACTAGTTACCGCCTATTGACAATGGTAAAATCTTCATGGGTTTCCTATGCATGGTTTATCCTCTCTTAAATAGGATGAAAGTAATATGGTTTCCGATGCTTTATGTACATGCAGTCTCACTTTATGGCAGTCTCACTTTATGGTTTCTCAATATCATCAACAGAAGCTTATAAGCTTTGTTAAAACATGACTCTAAATTTTTGTCCAGAAAGTGCAGCTGTGCGTGTCTCAATTTTAAAGATGCCTTCAAAAATATCTATTTTCGTATGTGTTCCATTCAGACCTCACTGCATTATTCTTAATATCATCAGCAGCAGCTTATAGACTTTGTTAAGACATGACTTCCAAAAAGTGCAGCTGTGCATGTCTCAATTATAAAGATACTTTCAAAAATATCTCATATGTATTCCATTGAGAGTAAATCTTAAATCCAGTCCAATATAACTTTAAAAGAAAAAAGGCTATGGAAACCTGGACTAAGAATAAATCTAGTTTTGCAGGGAAAGGTAGGTTGGCAAAAATTGATGTTTTGTATAACACCATAACATTTTTCATGTTGATGGTTTACCAAAGTTGTTTAAGGTTTTTCATTTTGATGATGGTTACTAATGTTGTAAACACCCGTGTTTGTTGTCAAAATGTTCCAACAAACTTATGCAGCCAAAGACTAAAACTTAAGAAATTTGAATGGGTGTAGCCAAGATTTAAACAACCAACATCATTATCAGTCAGTTTGGTTGATTAATGAATATTTTGGACTTCAACCACACTAAGTATCCAGTTTGATTTTTATCATCTAGTGCAAGCACTAAAATGTGAACCTTCCACAGTTTTCCATTTGAATTTCAATATAAATTACTATGCACTCATTCCTGTGGTAGATTTTACTGTCAATAACTTATTTAGATCATGAATACTTGCAAGAAATGAGGCATTTCTTGTGGGATTGTAACCATAATTAGTTATATAAATCTTTGTATAGTATTGAACATCCCTCTCTAGTACTTCATGATTTCAGCTAAAACATAAACATGGGTCTAATACTATAGAAAGAAATCATCAACGCATTGTGACTTCCAAATGAAAAGGTAAGACATGCAATCCACATAGGAGAACTCAACCGTTAACAGTAAAATTCTTGAAGAGATGCTGATTACAGGTTAAGGAAATTCCTATTGATGTTTCACAAATTATATTCCCAATATCAAATAGCTGGTTCTAAAATACATTTGCCGTTTACCAAATTATATCCAATCCAGCTACTCCCCTAGTTCAGTCTTAAATCTGACATCTAAATCACAGCTCGTGAATATAATGTGTGCAGAGGTAATTATTATTTTTTCCAGGTCTGTTTCTTACATGCATATAAAATATATTTAACTGTTAACAGCATCCAACAGAAAACAAAAGTGTCTGAAGTTTTTCTATTAACAGTTTGGTTGGGAAATCAAATTTGTAGCATACACCCAGCACAAGCTGATAGTTTTCTGAAACTGCCATATCCACCTCTGCTTTAACAAAGCATATTGGTTCTCCAACATCAAAGGTACAGTAGGAGCAGAAATATGGACACTGCACTTAGGGGCCAAAGGCTCCTAACTTTATTTAGACATAAAAATCCCATTGAATCTGTTTCCTCATTTATTTTATCTCCAAAAGAATCACAGGATTTGAGAGGCTCCATGTTAGGGATAAAATTCCTCGACACCAAAAAGCAGTTTCATATCCTTAGTGCCACATATTCAGTACACATTGAATATAGTAAACTTCCCAATCAAGAGCAGATTATACACTTATTTTACCAATAAGCTCTGCACGGTTCGTCTAGTTTAAATCGCTTATTTCTGTGTAACCATTAACTATCTTCTCTCTGCCTGCAGTCTGTCAAAATGATATGGCACTAGGAAAGATCCAGCAATTATATCCTTATGAGATGAGAGCGACAAAAGTCTAAACCTGAAAATACCAGCATTGTAACTATAATGCCAACAATGGATTGGATGCACCATCAGCACCTTTGCCTTTGGGTTGCTTGTGTATTGCACACACAGAATTCCAGCCTCTTAATTTTGCTCTCTTCATTTTAACAATACTATAGTGAGGATATGTACTTATCACCTAACTTGGTATTTTTCCATATAGATGTAGCCTCCTGATATGTACAAAAGAATTAACGCATTGCTCAATTTATATTACAGCATATTGCCTAAAACTTTAAAAGCATGTGCAAACTTCCTCTAAACTTCACTACGTAGCTTAGATAGTAATGTTTGCATCTTCTCAAGGTGTTTTGTAAGCTCTTCAATGTTTGGCATGCAAGTATCAGCAGACTTTCTGTGATCACTCTCAGCAAAATTTTCAGCCTCTCTAGGATGTCTGAGCAATTTCCTAGTTAAGGTTGTACATATATCCTGAGACTCAGAAACAGATTGTTCTAACATGGTGATCGTGTAATCTAGGCTTTTGCCTGAACTTTCCACGTTGGAATTGGAAGGCATGCATGAGACGCTGCCAATGCTGCTTCGCCGCCTAAACCTGTCTGGTGTAATAACCCCATCCAAACTCCCACTTCCTGCACATGCATTAAACCAGCTATTAAAAAACAAACAAGCTTTTGTAGCTATTGATACAACTTATTTTAGAAGCTTTACTAAAAAACACAATAATGGCATTTCCCTTATCTTGGGACTGTAATTAACATAAATAGAAAATATAGAAGTGGCAGCAATAACAAATTTTTACCAATATTACTGAGCTGATCTATTGTAGCTTGACCTAATGAGCCTTGAAGCTGCAAAACTTGCAATATTCCAGCAGTTATTCTGCTAAGTGATTCAAATTCTGACTTGGAAAGAAGCACCAGATAATCCAGTTCTTCCTTTGTTGCCTCAATGTCGACCTGCAGGCAGAGATTTCACAAACAAAACAATAAAAGAAGCTCAATTATCCTGCTAATAAAATCTTGCATGTAACAGGCCGACCTGAGAAATGAAACTCTGTTTACTTTAGGGTTAGAAGTACAAAAGGAACAGAGAATATACCGTCTCCTTAACAGATCCTCTTATGCTATGCACTACCCATTCACCCATGCCAATGTCGATGTCATTCTCAGATATTACCATTCGAACTTCAAGATCAATTCCACTATTACCAGCGACTGCTGACTTCAATCTCCAGCCATGGTCCTGCATCAATCCATTTCTTTTCCCAAAAGAATCAAGTGCTATATGACTAGAAAAGCAATCTTCTTCACAATTTGCGCTTGGATCCAACTGAGTGTTGTGGTTTACAGTTTCAGGTTTCAAGACCTGGAGTCCTTCCACACTCGCCTGCAACAATCAAAAGAGTTCAGATAGTTTTTCCAAGTAGTATGGTAACGTCCAATGATATTTCTATCCAAGTCTAAATTAAAGCGTACTTAAATAAACCTGATCAAGAGACAATAGAACTTACTGTAATTACTTCAACTGGATGCTTCTTCTTTGGCCTTTCTTTTTCTAACAATTGATTATGAGAACATTTCTCACCACTTCTAGCATTAACACACACAGATTGGAATGCCATGTGCCAGCATCTTTGTTCTCTTGGAATGGAGAATCCTGAAGACAACTGTGACATTGGACCCTCAGCACCTTCAAGAGCAAAGCACCAATCTTGCAGCTTGATATCAATTTGAATGTCATCTGGGCTTGTAAACTCCAACAATGGATCATTGTCTGTTTTTTTAGAAAAATCATCTGCATGTTAGTCATGGATAATGGTTAAGGAAAAATGTTTTTTGAGCATAAATAGATAACAAAATCATCAAAAACAGGACATTTTCTTTCAACTTGTGTGAAAAGAAACAATGCATACTTTCCATTCTGGCACCACTAACTTGGGGTGATGACTTTAACAGCTTAGCCAATGGACCTCTAGAAAGGTTACTCAATCCATTTTTTAAACCATCTCCTGGTCCACCATCTGGTCCTAGAATACCAAAACGATGCAAAAGGGCTTCATTATAGTTCATTCCACCACCTAGCCGGACACCAGCAACTTTTGCAGTCACATTCACACTATGACATTCTGCATCCTGTACTTTATAGGGGAGAACATGGACTATGTTAACATCCAAGAAAGGTACATGGTGGGCAAGAACATTTTGATGTGAATGTCCATTTGATATTAAGTTATCTCTCTGATCATCAATCCACAAAACTGGACGCATCTGAGGAAAGTTATCTGCACCTTTCCGATCTGGGTGAAATTTAACACCACTAGGCTCTAGATATTCCAATGAAGTTTCCAATTCAGTCTCAATACAGTCAACTTGAATACTTTGCCAGCGTAATACAGATGATATTACCATTGCCCCACCTAGAATTCTATGAGTCACTTTGATGTTAAGTCCACTACTCAAAAACCGAACCAACGGTGGGCCTTGAATCTCCATTTTGCCAGGGACTGACTCTAGGAACTTAAGATGAAGATCATCAACAGAAAGACTAACAGCAGTATCACTTGGAACCATTTCAACAAAGCTACCAAATGATCCAGTCTTATCCAATTCTTTGTTTCCATTTCTTTGTTGCATACTCTCACCTGCACTTCTTTCTTTACCTCCACTTCGAATTTTCGATATTTCCTCACCCACCTTCCCCATATATGCATATAATTTCAAGACAAAAAATAGTTGCTCTACAGAAGTATTTGAGGTGAACTTTTTACATGCTACACCCATTCTGACCACACCACCTGGAGGTGGTACTGTAACTAATGGGCTACCATCTGGGGTCACCATTGCTCCTTCTATGCCAGGTTCATGCAATTCAACACAATTCCACAAGCCTGATGTCCACTCATGAGGGCGTTTACTCTGAGCTAAATCATCAAAGCTTCCTGTCTCCAGAGATAAACTCAAGTGTGTTGCCCGCAAAAACCATTTTCTTTGACTGGAATCAACAGGCTGGCCCTTCCATAAAGAAAAGCAAGCTGGATCTTTTTCCAAATTGAGAAGTCCAAATGACACAGATGGAGACTGTGTAAAAATCAATCTTTCAACATGAAGTCTTGCCCCTGTGAAGCAGTTATCAACAACATTGCGAATGTCTTGATCTAGCTTCGCTGCATCTACTGGAATTGTAAGGTCAAACTCCTTCAGACTGAAGTAAAGGGCGTTCACAGAAGTATCAGGTAAAACATCACCAGGATTTACCACAATGCCATCAGCCACGAAAGAGGTAATTCTTAAGCATGATTCCTCTTGAAGATTAATCTACAGAAATGTCAAATGAATGTGTGAGTAAATGCTTTAGACGAAAGACTCCAAATTCAGGAAGCAATTCCAAACATACTTAAGAAAAGTGTCGATTATGGTCAATTTGACATTGCCTTAATGGGCTGCAACTGAACAACTGTCTGTGAAGCAAAAGCTGGAGGAGCAGGTGAAGGGTTAATCTGAAGAGAATACATGCTGATCATAGGAACACCCTTGTAGATTTGCCAGCTTTGAACTTCCAAAGGATAGATTCGAGGCCAGAGCCTTTCACTAGCTGTGAAAATTTAAAAAAACACAAGAAGAAAACAATTATTAGGAGGAACTGCTTTATGCATTTGAACAATCGCCGCTGATCAAACCTTAGAAGGAGAAACAAAGTTTAAGGTGCTATAAATATGCTAGAATCATGATGCTTTAACAAAACAAGAAAGACCATGAAAACATTCCGCTTGATGTGAGATGATAGCCATCCATGGCAATGTTCCACATGAGCAAAATTATCAACTGCATTATCATCATTCTAACTAAAGATGCTGCACTATTTTTCTGATGTACAATTATCATTATTAATTTTCTTATTCTCTTTACTACTTGTTCAGAAAAGAGAAAAGAGAGTGTTGGAGCAAGATCAACTAAGCATCTAAATGACCAAAAAATGGGAAAATGTGGACACCAAGATACCAGTAAAGTTCCAGATAAACATCAGTATTTTTAATAAAAATGTTTGCTTATGGCATATCGTGGACATCCAATCTTCTTCAGTTTCTTCTTTTTTTCTCTGCTATCTTGTGTTTTGCATGTAGAGCATCATGCTAGGAACAGAATGAGTAGGTAGAATAGGTTGACCAACATAGATTCATATCAAATGTCAAACAAATGTAAAATAAGCTTTGTTTTAATATTATGAAGTATGTCTAAGTTGGTCAAAAGGATGACCATGGCCCATGGAAAGGAAATATGATGCATTGGTTGAGAAATGGCAGAAAAACAGAACAAACAGAATTTACTTCATGTTTCCACCATTTTTGTTACTTTTCTGGCAAGTTCTACAGCTCTAAGATAACAAGTTTGCTTGAAACACCCTAACTAATCAGTACAGAAACTGTGTACAAGCAGTTTTCAGAAATTCATGTTAAATAACTACTGGTGATCATGAAGTTCACATGACATTTGTTCTACCTTGCTTGCTATTAACAAAGGCACCACTAGTTGTAACTGAAACTGCTACGTGCTAACTAAGACATGATTTATCATCACTTAAATAATCAGAACATGACTAACAATAAATTGAAAATCATGTAGTAGAACTGTATGCTATTAACTACTATGCCACAAAGCATGACCAACCATGAATAGTGCTCTTGGCTACTAACTGGAGACCAAAACAGTACTATTTAACTTGCAACTTATAACCATAATCGCAATGTTCACTCTTTTTAGAATCCCCATCAACCAAAGGATGTGACCAAACTATTAATGCAGATTAAAGCATGACAGAAACAGATCAGTTTCTACTTCAAATGTGAGACCTCCTTGAATTAGCAAATCACAATCAACTGAATCCTTGGTACTAGGAATGTCTACCAATATGCCATGCACCTAAGATTCTCCTCACAAAAAACTTGCCTAATTTCTTAAGCTTTGCATTCTTTCCACCAGTGTTACCAACATCGGCAATGGCAAAATATTGCCGAGGGTCCGAAAACGAAAATATCGGCAAAATCGGGGAAAATATTGGTAAATATCGAAAAATGTCATAAGAATGAAAAAAATACAAAAATATTCATTTTTTTTCAATTTTTTAAATATCTAAAGCATCATCAACATCAAATAAATGCATTTCCACATAAATATGAAAAGAGAACTGATATATAAGATGTATAAGATGTCTGGTAAACTCGAATGCATCACAGATCAACACTAAATCATGTCCCGACTCTAAAGCCTCAAAATATCATCAAAAAATACAATAAATGTATCTCATCATCATGAGTTACCTACAATGAAATCAGATAAATAAACTAACAATTCCCTCGGCCCCTTTTATGGCCGAAGGTGATGGCTCTAGAAATGGATTTTCCTTTAGAGGAAGAAGGTCCTGGGGCTGGCATTGGACTCTAATGTACTGTAGAAGAAGAAAAATCTAGACTCTGGTGTCCTCTGCTAGTGCTACTGCCAAGTACAACTCGCTCTATGGAGTTCGTGAAGATATATTCATGTGCATCCATACGAATCCAAACCATTATACACAAATATGCAAAGTTTCTCTTGTAAATAACCAAGGGTGCATATAACCAAAATAGCACCGAGTGCAATGCATCTCTGAACCAAAATACATCAACAAAGAGGCTGTAAATGGCCTCTAGAGTCCAACAAAAATCATGCTACAACAAATAACTACATATCATCAAAATTGTTGCCTATATTAGGATCCTCATCATCAGTGTCACCCTCTAAACATTAAAATAAGATAGAAAAAGCTTAACATGCCTAATAAGTGATTTTACTTGAGTGAAGGGTACATTTTTACTAGATTCATGACAGAAGAGATCAACAATCAATGCCACCAACATTGAGGTACATAGAGGGCTTGGTGCTCTTGACTAAATGCCAGTTCCATACCCTCATACATGATAGAATCTAGTGGAAATGTTGCAATATTGTCAATCTTGAAATCCTGAAAACCATTAAATCTGCTGAATTTTGAATGGGACCTAAAATTCTACTTTCCTCATATGAAGTCCAATGAGGTTGGAACCACTCTCAAACATCCTGAAACAATTAATGGTAATGTTAAAAATTTAAGTAAAAAGATAAAGGAGAATGTCACTTTTATTAACATTACCATTAATTAGTATATTACTAGCCTCCTTAACTAGTGTTTCGGCTCTTGATCGCCTCTTGCTCCTTTGCTCTCCAAACCCCACACTTTGTTTGCATAATGACACTTTAAAACCCAAAATTGGCTTTTAATCCATGACTGTCTGCGACATTTTCCATCAAATCATGATATTATCGCGCTATTTTCGAAAATATCGTGATATTATCGCCAAAGGAAAACATCGTGATATTTTCAGCTGATAATATCACCAACCCTCAAAACGGCGATAATATCGCGAYGTTGGCGATATTATTGCGATGTTGGTAACAGTATATATCTCCACCAACACACAAAAATCAGACACCAGTTCTGCAAAAAATTATAATATGGAGTATAGAGCAATACAAGAAACCTTTGACCTTTGCAATTAGMAAGCCTATCCACTTCCACTAGAAAGGGAAACATACTATCAAACTTGCTAAAAATACAGATAAGATTGCACATGAATATTTTTATATACAGAACTATAAACTGTGTAAATGACTATAATTGTTCTAACCATCAATATCAATGCTAAAAATGTCCTATAACTGAAGCTACCAATGTTAGATTTTCTTTCATTTTCAATAGCAATAGATTTACTAGAGTATTTTAACATTCAACAATCATATACTAAAAATATAAGCAGGATCTAGAAGCAGATAGACAAGCACAAGAAGACAAAGATTTATCCTAGGAAAACCCCAAACTCGGGGAAAAACCCAGCCAACTTTTCTTAGAGAGAATATTTCTGATAATACAATACAACCATGAACAAGCTCTATTCACAAGAGCAAAACTGGTAATGAAGAAACCCTGATACAAGAACTTATCTCTTCTCCTTGTCAAACCCTAGCGAGGGTAGCTAAGCCACCACACAATACTAGCGCAACTCTTCTAGAGATAGCGAACAAGAGAAATCACCAAGAGTCACCAAGAAACCCCTGTTGCTGCAGTAGTTGTGTCTTCTTCTCGCCTCAGACTTGCGCCTTCATCTTGAGTGAGATAGCTATGTGAGTGAGTGATCAAATGAGCAAGGCGTCACTTTATTTATAGTCTTCAAGTCACTTAGCTGGGCTGACTTCTCTTCCTAGAATTCTATTTTCACTTTATTCTTTTCCTGTGGGCCGACTTCTCTTCCTGGAAATTCTATTTCCACTTTATTCTTTTCCTGTGGGCCGACTTCTCTTCAAGGGTGTTCTTCAACTATTCAGTGGTCTTCCTTTGACTTCTTGGAATCTTCTTCTTCTCTAAGAAAAGTTGTCCATGAGGGAATACCTCCTGCTACTACCAAAACATCAACAACCAATAGCATATACTAAAGTACAGCTACTGAGGCATATAGCTATAATTGACAAAATGGATATCAATCATATTTTTAAATAATGGTTGGATCCTTAAGCCTGATGGATGGAAGGATCTTTGGGGCTTAAGTCACCTTGGAATAAAACATATCCTACACAAGATGTTGACTTCAGTTGGCAGGGTGGATATTCTTTGTTAGTAAGAAGTCAAAATTGCAGAGTTTCTACTGGGTATGACCCTTTTATGTAATATGTCCAGATGCCATCTGTTAAATTATGAGCTTGATTTCTTATGC
>JASDQU010218117.1:0-13684 GCA_032191745.1 Picea mariana | reverse complement strand
AAGTACTGTTGTCGTTATTCTCATTAATATGACACTCTTGGCCTGTTTCTTTCTAGTTTGTGTCTAATGTTACATGAACTTATCATTGATAGATAGATCTGTTTTCAAGCTAATATCAATAGAGTAGGAAGTGGTTGTCTTGTTTGTCTATAGGAATTAGCGAGGAGAAAAGGATTGGAGCTCAACTCGAAGCATGCAGGGACAAACGTCGATAAAAGGTACTTCTGTTCTCCTTCCTTCTCATGTGTTAGTTTGTATAGATTTGAAAGGAAGTCAGTGTTCACGTTAATCATTTTCTGTCTTAGAGTTAAGGTCAATCTCTTTGAGGCGATCTACCTGTCCGCAGGGATATTTTCCTACAACACCTCTTGTTCAACAAACTCTTAGATAACATCTTCATTGACAGGTCCCTCTAAGCATTGTTTTGCTGTAGTGACGACTTTCTCTAGTTCTTCTCCTCAACCTTTGATCTCTACGAACAGTTGGCAAGCCTGATCCTGTATAGTTTGGAGCCTCTAAGTCACTTCCATGACTTTTCTATGAATGGTGTGGACCTACTGTTGAGCAGTGTGCTGCTCTTGGGATCACGTCATGCTTTCAACAACTGACAAGGGCTTCAACTGCACCTGTATTGTTTCTGCTTGATACTTTGCCTCTTGGAGTTGTGACTCCAGTGTCTTTAGTTCTAGATTCTCAGTGAGTCGCTCATACGTCTAGGCACTATGATCACTCAATTGTTTTCCCTTGATTCTTTCAACTGTGCCTCAAACAATTTCTTTCCTTTGATCCCTCACATCCTATTGGGTGTCGGGGACTATGCGAAGCTCTAAGTTTGCTATTCTTTGTTGTAGCTATTAGATATCTTCTGTGAGCTAGTCTAATTGATGCACGACTCAGTCTTCTACATTTGGATCTAATCCTCTCATAGAGAGAAGTGCTCTTTGACTATTTCTTTCAATTCGAGTTGCTCTGCGAGAAACTTTTATTTTTCCTACTGAATCTGTACTTTCTCCTCTTCAAACTTTGTCTGGAGTGAAACCTTCTTCTGCTCTGCAACTCGACATTGTTCTACTATTAATTCTTTCACTTTCGTCAAGGCCTGGGTGGCTTGTTCTGTTTCTTCTTGTGCGTGACAAAGGCGAGCCTTAGTTGCATCAACTAGTCATTAGATTTGGGTTGGCTCATCTCCCAACTCTGGTTCTCCTGATGGCAGGGGCATAGTGAACATTACACAATTGGATTGAAGGGCTCGATGTAGCCCTCAGATTTTGACTTCAATTATGTGGTACATCTCCTACTGCTTGGCTTCTTGTTTCTGAAATATTTCCTGCAAGGCATCATTCACAACTGTTATGATGAAGTCAAAATCATCAACAGTGAGCACAGTCTACATCTTGGTCAAAGTGGCTCTTGATTTCTTCCAGGAAGAAGGTTTCTTGGGAGAAACCTTCCTCTTCTTCAAGGGATCTGCCTCATCTCTAGGTGGTGTTACTTCGCCTTGCTTCTAGTCATCTTCTTTTCCATTTATTTCTTCTACTTCGTCATCACCCCCTCGGTTAGGTGATATGGAAGCAATCTTCTCTGATGTGTTGCTTAAGTCTTGGGATTCTTCGGTCTTCTTCCTTTTGTTGGGTCTGTGTGTGGCATGTTCCTTGTGAGTGACCTCTGAGCTATCAATTTTAGGGTCAGACATCTCTCCAGGGTTAGCGGGGATAAGGAGGTATGCTAACCAATCCTTGGTTATCTCCTTGAGGTCCTCTTCCATGAGCTTGTAGTATGATTGAAGCTCCTTCTTATGTTCGCCTACTTGCATAGTAATATAGCTGAAGATCCCATATGCGTGAAACTTCATGAAGGGTATGAACCGTTGTAGGGTGTTCGACATCATGCGAGGTTCAACTTCGATTTCTCTCTTCAAATGGAGATAATATGTGTGAAAAACTGTGTTCGACTGCCAGTATTTTCCCATGTCGCGCGAGTACCAGAGCATGGTGAACTTTGTAGCAAGCGGCTCAAATGGTTCAATGTCTGGAAAGGTTGCACCTTCTAGCATCTCCCATGCAATAAACGCGATGAGGATCAGGAGCCAGATAAAGTGGAACTCATAGCCCTAACCCAGTTCATTTGTAGGCCTTCTACACATTTCCCTATAAGGTCAATGACAAAGCCTGTGACCTGTGTGGGTTTGTTCTTTCTCACAAGATTTCCTGCAATTAATTGGCATGCTAGGTGCATTGCGCCATTCTGGATGGAAGCTACCTTATAGCCTCGCATTCCCTTCTCAACATCGTCATAGGTATCCTTGATCTTCAATGCTAACTCATGATTTGTGGATTTTCCTGGATAGAAGTCCCATGGGTTGGGTCCTTGCATACTCAATTTGGTGATCCTATGGATCAACGTCGGATCGACTGTTATACGGTGGTCTAGCCATAAGTAGCCGCCATGGTAACATGAAAGTAGGATCTTGACACATGCGTGAACTTCCTGGTGCCTTCCAAAGTGTGGGATTTTCATTACATTAAACAGGGTGGACTACACGAGGTTCATTGTCCACGGCTGAAAGATTATTTTTTAGTTCTTCCCCTTCGTCTTGGTCAAATATTTATATAGGGAAAGCATACTATGGCTCTTGTGGTCTTCTAGGTTGAAGTCGTTGAACTTCAACATTGCGATCTTATCCTCCTGTGATTGAAATGTGTGTATCCCCTTTGGGAGGTACACAGTAACCATGGTGTACTCAAAATATATCGGCACACCTATCACGAATCACCATGCCGGCCAAAGGTGGGATGCAGTCGGGCAATATGGTCAGGATCAGATTCTCATTTGCTAGGTCATCTCTGTGCTTGGTTATCTTTTCTGTGATGACTCGGGATGGCCTGGATCTGTGAGCGGTCAACGGATAGGCTTGCAATCCTCTCGTTGATGACACTTGAATACTTGCAGACATTACTTTCTTTTCCATGAGATCAATGAGAACTTCTTTGACGATTTTCTCCATGTCGCTAAGCTCGTCCGACATACACACTTGGATCAGATGGATGAATGAATGCAAAAAACAATAGAACCAATGTCGATCTTACTAATCATAACGTGGTAGCAACGATTTCTCTCTGATACAATTCACAAAAGTGTTCTTGGTGCAACAATTGACAGAATAAGTAGGAAACAACGTAATAGATCTCTCCAATGGGCGAGAAGCCTTCATTAATTCAGTTCTTCTCTTTCTGGCGTAGTCCTAATGGTTTGATGGCGGGATTTTTGACCATAAATGTCGTTCTAACTATTCATGGCGTTTTCCTAACAGATATACTATTCCCAATGGCTTCCTAGGAAACACCATAATAGATCTCTCCAATAGGCGAGAAGCCTTCATTAATTCAGTTCTGCTCATTCTGGCGCAGTCCCAACGGTCTAATGGTGGGATTTTTGACCATAAATGTCATTCTAACTGTTCGTGGCATTGGTATAATGGTTCTACTTTTCCCAATGGCTATATTTATTCACCATGGTGAAGTTCCATGTGACATTGTTCTAATATCCCAATGAAGTTCCAGTTTTGCAAATTTTCCTTCTGCGAAGTTCCCTCTGGAACCTTCTTTAACTTTTCGATCTTTGATTTCTTCTTGCTGATATTTCAAGCCTTATTTTTGGTGAGCTTCATCTCATTATTCCTCTTTCCATTCTGATTCTTGTCTTCTTTTGGCATAGTAACTTCACACTATTGAGATTCCTTCATAGGGTGCATGGGTAATACTTCTTCTGTATCTAGGGTAGGTGCTTCAATCTTCTGTGAGTATTCTTGGGTCCTTTCAACTCTGGTATCCAATTTAAATATCTTTGATCTATTCTCCTATTCCTCAATCAAGTGCGTGATTCTCCTAGTCATGAAATCTTTTAATTCTTCTTTTTTTCTGCCCTATGACTTCTCCTTCTTTCCTTCTAGTCTGATCCTTCTCGATCCAGGGTTTTCCTAGTAACATAGTAAATGGAGCATTGTTCTCAATAAATTTAATGACCTCAAAATATTCCTCTGTCGAAGTTCCATGAGCACTCATAGATATCTGGGTAAGTCTTCCACATAGGTTTATCATTTTTCCTCTAAATAATCCTATTCCTCCTAATGAAGGAATCATAGTAGGATTTCCTACAGCTTCCCAAGTTCTTTCTGTCATGACATTCACCTGTGTTTCTTCATCCAGAACATAGTCAATGTTGAAGTCTTCTATTCTTACTTCTATTTTCTCTTTCTCTTTTAAGATCTTTGATAGAATAATATCTTGGTGGTCATTCAAGATTTCTTTCATCTGTAATAGTATAGTCTCTGATTCCTTCTGGGGTTCTTCCAAGGTCTCAGTTTCTTGACCTTTCTTAGGGTCTACTTGTTCCATATTCATTTTTTCAATATTATCAATCATTCTAGGGAAATCCAAAACTTCATGGTCCATGGCTTGACAACAAAGACAACTAGGTCTTCTACCAGGAAATTCCTTAGCTAGATGACCTGGTCTTCTGCAACTGTAACAAAGGGTTAATCCTCTCTTTCTCTTAAATGATCCCCAACCTTTCCTGTACTGTGCACTAGGATCATAGTGGTTAACTTGCAAAAAATTCTTTCTATGATCATGCATCCATTTGTTAGTCCAAACATTCTTTCTATGCATAGGTATAACATATCTTTCACTATTCTTATCAGATCTACTCAAATCAAACCTTATTTCATCTAGTTGTGCCCTACTTTTCAAGATAGGACAAAAATTATCAAACATACCCAGACCCATAATTTAGAAACAAAAATTTCCACTATTCCTACCTTTAACAAAGAACAAAGCTTCCAGATCTTACCTCTTCTCTTCAGATCAAACTTATTTTCTTAGCACAAAGCTTCACAGATTAATTAGAATACTAAGCACTAGGGCAACAAATCTGCGCATAGAGCTTCGACAGTTTCATGTTAGATATTGACATAGAGCTTCTTTTTCCTCAGTTCCCAGCAATCATAGTTTGAGGTCAGATCTTTGCACAAAGCTCCTTTTTCCTCAGTTCCCAGCAATCAAAGTTTCACGTAAGATCTTCGCACAAAGCTCCTTTTTCCTTAGTTTCCAACAATCATAGTTTTAGGTTAGATCTTCACACAAAGATCCTTTTTCCTCAGTTCCCAGTAATCATCGTTTCACATCCTGACAACAAAACCATTTGTTGGCATAGTGGCAGACCCAGGGTTCAACGCTACAACTGCACACCAACAAAACCCTAACTATCAACCCTTTCGACAACACCTATGAAGAAGATGAAATATCACCCGAGGTAGAGGTACGGGTGGTTGCAGGACTCTAGTGTCTGCAACCTTATCTGGGACATAGATCTGTTTAACCAGTATAGTTTATCAATGTTTAACCAGTATCTACTTCATAGGTAAAACTCTAATTACAGAACATCGCAGTATTCAACCATATCTTGCATCTAGCAATAATTAGCATGACGAAACAAATCAGATATAGCAGATTCAAGCACTAAAAACATTCACATAGGTCAGATCCAACATTTACTCTAACTATTAAGCACAAAGCAACAACATATCTACCTATCATTCATCTATATCAAAGCACTAAGCAAGTAAATACATAAACACATTAACACATCACACAAAGAATTCACAACACGAGATGTATGTGGTTCACCCCCACCCTGGGGCTATGTCCACCAACTCTTCATCTTCTTTATTATCTTTCTTCAATCTTCTTACATGCACAGAGCCTTTAGATCAACTTCATAGAGGACAAGAGATTCTCCTTCCCCAATCTAGGTTACATCACAAAGCCTACATACATCCCCTTATAGTCACTTGCAGTCAGCCTTGCAAACATACACAAAGCACTTACAACTGTTACTTGCACTCAACACCACTTACAACTGACTTTTCATTCACACTTAGCCATTCATGTCTCTATCTCCTCACTACATCACCAACCATCTATTTATACATTTCAAAATTGGGCCTAAACATGGGTAAACACATAGGCTGACATCCCCATACCTGTTACATAATCCCAAATCCTAGAAAGCCCTAAAAGGGGGTCGATATCGCGTGATCTCCGCTTCATCTTGCGCTCCACCTTTGACAACCTTTCGACGTCCCAAAAATAGGTCACACATGACCAAGGATGCTCAAAACTTGGTCAAGGGCCAACAAATGTGTCTTTAAATTATGGTTTATAGAGGAAATTGTTCTCAAGTTTTGTTCATGGTACTTTTGTAATAAAATTGTAGAAATAGTCTCCTTTCATGAGTTAATGTATATGAACAAATATTTAGAATGATCAGGAATAATAAAAAGGGGTGTAGAAGTGATGGCTAGCTTAACAGATTCAAAAACCTGACATATAGGAGGGTCCCATTTGAACCTGATTTCGTTCTTCATTAGCTAATTTAGGGGTTTGAGAACTTGAGTGGAATTAGGAATGAAGAATCTCAGAAAATTTGTCTTTCCAAATAAATATTGCATCTCTTTCTTATTGGTAGGTAAGGGGAACATTTTGATTGTGATCACCCTTTTGGGGTTGAATTTGAAACATTCTTTAGACATGATGTGACCCAATAGATTTCCCTCCATAACACCAAAAATGGTGTTCTTAAGTTTTAAGGATATGTAAAACTTATGACATCTAAGAACTAATATCCTAAGGTGATCGAAATGACTACCTCGTTCTTTGGAGAAACCTGTGAGGTCATCGAAGTAGAAAACTATAATCTTACCCATAAATCCTTTGAAAGCAATGGCCATGACACATTGAAAGGTACTTATGACATTAATCAAACCAAAAATCATATTTTGATATGCATACATGTCCCAACATGTAATGAAGGTGGTTTTGTGACAATCATAAGTTTTTAGGGATACCTAGTTGTAGACTGTGAACCCATCTAAAAGAGACATCATTTGGGAATCAAAAACTTGTTGGAGGTTCTCCACCATAGTTGGGATAGGGTAGTTGTATTTTAAGGACATATTGTTCAAATGTTTAAAATCAACACATAACTGAATATCCCCAGTTTTCTTCCTAGATGGAACCAAATTGGATACCCACTGTGAGTAACAAACATAGTATATGACCCATGTTGCTTCCATCTTTTCTAGTTCAACCCTAATAGTCTATTCCAAGGTAGGATTGTTCTTCCTTTATTTCTTCTTATAAGTCTTTGAATGAAGGATTATTGGTATTGCATGAACTATATCCTACATATTGAAGACCTTTAGGTCATCATAGGACCAACGAAAAACATCCTCGATTCTATTAAGAGTTTTGTAATGTAGTGTAGCTAGGGGGATAATATGGGGTACCTAGGGAGGTAACAAAGGGTAATAATAGTAGAGATGTATTGTTATGTATGGAGAGAACTTTTAGTAAATAAGGCATAGTGTGAACATGATAAATGTAAGAGGGATTACTAGAAGATTCCTCCTCTAGAATGTTATTAGGTGGTAGGTAGTATTATATAAAGGGGCATAAAAAAAGTAACAAGCATGGTTGATGAGTATTGTATATGAAGCGTAGCTCATTAGGAGGTTTCCCCTCGAAGTGACAAGTGATTAGGAGTGGATCCCTTCATTAAAAGGATCGATCGTATGGTGTTTCCATACCTCAAGGGTTTTCATACAATAAAGTGTGGATTTTTCAATATTTTTCTTGGATTCATTGTGTGAGATATTATTTCCAAATATTTGGTACTTAAAAAGTGGTATTAGAGCACTTTATTTGGCCAAAAAAAGGGAATTTCTTTTTTATATTTTGCAGGTTTTCAAACGAAGAAAAAAGAGGGTTGTGAAACTCTGGTCAATTTTTGTAGATTTATAAAATGAATTTGAAAAAAAAGGTTGTAGATCTGCATTCCTCTCGAAAAAACAACTAATTTAAAAAAAATCGTTTGAATTGGATTTCGGGAGGTCAAGATATCGCTGATTAAAAATCAACAATTTTCAGGGTTTTCCTGAGGAAGACCATGCGATTTTGTAGGTTTATGTAGAAATTGGTGTAGAATTTGTCCAAACAAATTATAGATCTGCATTCCTCTCACAAAATCCATCAATTTAAAAAAAAAAACATCTGAATCGAAGCTCTGAAAGTGAAGATATAGTTGATTGAAAATCAATAATTTTCAGGGTTTTGTTTGTGATAGTTGTGATACTGCAGAGCTCATAAATTTTGATAGGATGCTTAGATTGGTGCCAAATCAGTGCCATAGGATACAATATTTTCAAACATTTCTTTTGGTATTTTTTATGTGGTTCTTCCAATGGATATTGACTCTCAACTCCTCATGGCCCTCAACAAGGTTGGCGGGGATATTGAGAGCATGAAAACAAATTTTCGTACTATTCAAGAGACCATAGCTAAAATGTAGGAGAGAGATATTATGGAAATAATCATTGAAGAATATACTCAAGAAATATATTGTTGGTATCATTTCAAGGCTAACTTTGATTATTGGTAAATGGATAGTTATCATTTCTGGGACGACAACCAGTTTTATATTCTATATGATGACTCTACTCCACCTTATGTAGAGAACATCAATGTGTTAACTTGTTGTCCCTTGGTTATGTATTAAGGAAGAAAGAAAAGATTAAAGAAGAAGAAATACAACATATGAAGTGCACGAAAGGCACACAAATCGAGGAAGGGTCAAAGTGGTTAAAGAAGCATAAAGGAAGGAATGAGATGAAGGAAAGAAAGCCGTTGAAAGAAAAGATCAAGGATGAAAAAACAACAAAGAAGATAGACTGTGGAAAATTCAGCAAGCGAAATAAGACATTAATGGGTTCTTTGGAGCACCTCATGGAAAATAAGGAGGAACAGGTCGACGAAATCCTTAGAATTAGGGTTATGCAGATCTAGGGTTTTGGCAATGAGGATTTGGGTTTTGGACACTTGGACATTAGTCTAGAGTTTTCTAAGAGTCTTGGAATGTATAAATAGAGGTCAAGAAGAGTTGAGAGGGGAAGGGAAGAGTTTTATTGAAAGGTAGAAGTTTTATGTTTTAGAGTATTCTTGTATTTTGGGTCTTCAACTGGGTGCAAATATCTACTCTTCAGCTGGGTGTGCAGAGATATGGAATACAAGGGAAGAAGGATCTAGAGCCAAGCGTGCAGATAGAACTGTATATTTTCATCTAATTGATCAATAAACACAGTTATGTGGACGTATCCCTAGGGAGAGGGTGAACCACATAAAATATTGTTGTTCTATGTGGTTGATACTGTGTTAATTGCTATCTTTTATACTATTATTGCATTGCTATTTTCCCTATCAAAGATAAGAAGATATAACTAACTTCGTGAAGTTAAGCATAATACTGTTAATAATCTCTAGGTTATCTTGCATTGTTGTTATGGAATCATCTTGCACTTCCTCTGGTTGTAGACACCTATGTCATGCAACCCCCCTATTGCTACTTTAGATGAGACTTCATTTTCTTTGCAGGTGTTTCCATAAGGGCCAGTAGTTAGACTTTGTTGGTGCATTGTTAGATTTGAACCCTGGGTCTGCCCCTGTGCCAACAAGTGGTCCTGTTGTTGGGACCAAGATCTTCTTGAGGGAATGTCAAGGTAGCTCCCATTGAAGACAAAGATTCATATGTGGATAGAAGAACAAGAAAGGGGTTTCGCTGTAGCTTAGAACAAGAACCATAGCATTAGTACAAAATACTGGTTGGAGAGGTACATTTTTATTGATGTGCTCAAGATTTTCTTTGTTGGAGTTCATCAGGAGTTGTACGAGTGGTTAGCCAAACTAGAAGACACTCATTTTGAAATCAGACCTATACCACCTGTGGTTTGGATAGCGGTGTTGATTAAGAAATTCAAGAGAGTTGATAACGTTGTATCAAGGGCAGTAGATCTCTGGTTTGACAAGACTATTGGAGGGTACATTACTGGGTTTGCTATTGACATAGTAGAATCATATAGTCAGGAAAAGAGGTATTTCTTCAAGGGACCTAGAGGAAGGTTTCTACACTTTTTGAGGCTGAAGATTAAGATGCTATTGCATGAGAATAATATCTTCAAGATATAGTAATCGGTTGGATTTTAAAGCTAATGTTCAAGAATTCAGACATCGATAGTGACACAAAAGGCTAGACACACGCAGAGTGGGAGATAATTCAGAAATATTCCTCTTGCAAACTTATTTAAGTAGAGTTATGGACTAGTAGCACAAGAGGAAGGATTCTGTAGTGGAGAGGAAGTAGAGAAATAAGACAAAGAGTATTCAGAGTTTGCAAGGGCAGAGGAAGTAGATACTGAAGAACTTCACCGAGAAGAACCAGAAACTTCAGGTATTGCACCTACTGTCAAAGTAAGTATTAATACTCCTCCTATTGTTTTAGAAACATTAAGTAACTAGAGTAACTAGAGTAACTAGAGTAATCAGAGCACTTAGAGTGCTGTTAGAAGAATTTTAGTACATACTCAGTCGAGAAACCAAGAAAAATCAATGACAGATGAAATGAGGTTACCCATTTTCAGAGGAGATGGATCTGAGGATCTTGACCAACATTGGTTCTTATGTGAAGCTGTATGGAGCATTAAGAAAGTCACCGAAGAATCTATTAAGAGAGCTCAATTTAGTACTACTTTGAGAGACCGTTGCTATGGTGGGAAAACCCCCTATGGACTACACTAGGATTCAATGTGCAGGCAAAGATAACCATCTAAAGTCTCCTACTTTTAACAACTTGATCCAGGTGGATATTGGTGGCCACCCGCCTATTCCACTTGGACCCACACCATTGTTTCTTTCAGTTTTTTGGTTTCCTTAATTGCAACACAATTTACTATTTTTAGCAGTTCTTCGGGTCCTAAACTTCTGGAGTTGTTTTGAGGCCCTAAACGACGTTTTTTGGGCATGAATGCTCCAACAAATATCGGTCTGTTCCAGAATCGATATTTGTTGTCAGCAGTGTATTCCTCGGATAGATCTTTCTAGCGATGTATCATGTGCATCAAACGGAGATAGTATGCCAAAGTTATGACCCTGGGAAATTGATATACCAATTTTCCCCAATGGGGCCCATATTCTGGCGTTTCATCTCCTAGGGTTAGGTTTTTGGATGTTTAGGGTTTTCCATTGTTTCTCAGTAATATATAGGCCTTTGAGTCTCATTGTAACAGGCAGTTCAGAGGCCACTAGCCACCACATCTCTTCTCATAGATAAGCTACTAGCACCCTAGCTAGTTTATTTCCATTCTGTCTGTAAGCATTTTTCAGTCATTTGTTATTAATGAAATGAAGTCTTATTTCCACTGCATCTCTGCGTTTATGTGTATTTCTATATTTCATTGTGTTCCTACATAAATCTGGATCAGTGGTATCAGAGCAGTATGCTCGTTCTCGGTCTTTCTTTGCATGTCCCCAACGAGGTCATGGTATTAGGATTTGGGGCTCGATCTGGTTGAACCTTTGCAAGATGAGTCTCGCAAACCCCAACGAATGCCCATGGGGGAAGAAAATAAAGATGAGGGAGTAGGAGATCCTATCAAAATGTTGCTTGAGGAGGCCCTCGAGAAACAAAGGAACGCGATGATGGACAACTTTGCCTAGATTCTTCAATGGATTCCCACTAGTGGCGCATCGACATCCAACAGCCACTCTGGAGGTGCCACTCCTTTTAAGGTATAAGTAAACTTTGAAATTCCCATATTTGAGGGAAAAATAGATGCAGATGCCATGAATAGATGGTTGAATCTGTTAGAAGGATATTTCTCGGTTCATGAATTTTCCGACCGAGAAAGGATTATTTTCGCACTCCTCAAAGATGCCTCGCATGTCAAGGACTGGTGGGAAACCTACTCGGAGCAACAGAGTGAGGGGGAACCCTCTCTATTCTCGGCCACACCCACTTGGAATTATTTCTGAGACTCCATCAAGGAACAATATTATCCCGTGGAGAGATATGAGGACTATTACATAGAATGGACTACACTGCGGCAGCAAAGGGACCAAGATGTGCATGAGATGACAAATCTATTTCATACCCTACGCACAAAGTTGGGTATCAAAGATTTAGAGAAACATTTGATGTTAAAGTATCGTAGTTGTCTGCACAAATACATTCAGGAGGAAATGTTGTTCCTCGAAATATCCTCGCTTGGTGTGGTGTACCGATATGCTGCCAAGATTGAGCAGAAGTTCAAACAGAAAAAATGAGACGTTGGGTCTGTGAATCAGAAGCAAGGGAAAGGTACCCCCAAACCATAGAACAAAGGACCAAGCCAAGGTGGGGTGGCCCAAGATAACCTGCCAAACCCATAAGCAAAGAACAACACCATGAAGCCAAAAAAGGACATGGGGAAGTGGTGTGAGTTCCATAAGAGCTCCACTCACAACACAAGTGAGTGTTGGGCCAAGCAGTCACTGGTAGCTGAGTTGAAGGCTTCTGAATCGGATGCATGCTCCGACTCTGAATCAGAACCCAACAAGGGGAATGATAGGGGGAAGCAGATTATCGATGCGGATCCCAACACCATCGTTGCCACCACGAAGATCCATAAGGAGGAACTTGAAGATCCATAGGAGGCGAAGCATCTCTTCCATTCCAAAATGTGGGTAAAGGGTTCCCCATTGCAGTTCATTGTTGACAGCAGGAGCCAGAAGAACCTCATCTCAGTACAGGTTGTGAAGTGGTTGGGCTTGTCGACCACAACACTCCCACAACCATACACCATCGGGTGGTTGCACCAAGGACATGACCTCTGCGTCAGCCAACAATGTCGCCTTACCTACAACATCAAGCCCTTCACGGATGAGGTATTATGTGACATTTCTCCTCTTGATGTTTCTGATGTATTATTAGGCAACCGTAATTGTGGAAGAGACATATTGTGTATGAGTCCAGGCCTCGTGCTATTATTATCACCTTGGGAAATAAGCTATACAGGATACCAGAGATAGCACTGCCTACCACCATCTCTTTGGTTACCTCAAAACAATGCAGTAAGCTCATTTCCAAAACCAGGAAATTTGTTTTCCTGATGATCTTCCCTTAGGGAAAGAGGAAGACTGTGGCCATGACCTCCAGACAGGTGCTTGCTACATGAAAACAACAGATGGATAAGGTCATGGAGGAGTACAAGGACATCTTGACCTCCCCCACAGGGGTGCCTCTACACTGACAGGTCAAGCACCCCATCGATTTGACCCCAGGTGCGCCACTGCCCAATGGACCCATTTATCAGTGCTCTATTCTAGAGAATGACCAAATCAAGAGGCAGATTCAGGAGATGTTGCAGAAAGGTCACATCTGGCTGAGTTCATCACCCTGTGGGAGCTCAATTGTGTTGGTGCAGAAGAAGGATGGGACTTGAAGAATTTGCATTGACTATTGGGCATTGAACAAGATCACTGTTCGGAATAGGTACCCGATCCCACTGATTGACGACCTTCTAGACCAACTCAAGGGGGCAAAATATTTCAGGAAGATCGACTTGAAGTTGGGGTATCACCAGGTACTAATCGAACCCTCTGATGTGTGGAATACTGCCTTCAAATCCAAGGAGATCCTTTTCAAATGGTTGATCATGCCATTCGGGTTGACGAATGCCTCTACAACCTTCATGAGGCTAATGGAAGACATCCTACGACCATTCACCAACTCATTTGTAGTGGTGTACTTGGATGACATT
>JASDQU010218109.1:0-18229 GCA_032191745.1 Picea mariana | reverse complement strand
CTCAGAGATAAGCTACCAGTGCCCTAGCTAGTTTATTTCCATTCTGTCTGTAAGCATATTTCAGTCATTAATGAAATGAAGTCTTATTTCCACTGCATCTCTGCGTTTATGTGTGTTTTTGTATTTAATTGTGTTCCTACATAAATCTGTATCAGCCGCAGTCACGGCTCTCGTGCTCCTAGCGGGTCTAACAACACTCTCGGGTGCAACATTGACACCCTCTCTAGAAACCAATCCACTAGGATCAATCCAAAGGCAAAATCCCATGAGTCGGCCACTCAACACCTAGTGAGCTATCCCACCATCTTGGCATGCAACATCAAGCCCCAAGCGAAATGTTCACCCCCTAGTACCCACTGCATGATCCTCAACTGGCCACCACTAATACACTGAGTTGCGAGCAACCCATACTCTTTCACAACCATCACTTCCATGCAACGATGTACCAGGGCATACATCACCCCAATCCTCACCACTAACCCAGACATAAAATCCTCTCCCGAACAATGTGTCTGGGCAAGGGTAGCCAACTACCCCTCTCCAACTACCACTGGCTCGGTCGGCAGGAGGGTTCCCCAAAAAGGAAGCCCAGTCAGAAAATAAACATCCTCCTCAGTAGAGAATGCCAATTGCTCTCCACACACAATAAAACATTGCAACTCTGGACTCCACATCGAGATCAGGAATTGGAGTAGATATTCTTGTGCCCTCAACAGTGGGCACTCAAAAAACTTCAGAAACCCACAGTCCACTAAAGCACCATGAACCGTTGACTCCTCATCCCTCATGGCCTCCCTTAGTTGAGCCCAATCCCTCTCCCTCCAATGGATCAGCTTCCTCACACTCCTAGAATCTCCAAATCTGCTTTGCAAATCTCCTCTCTAACCACTATAGTAGCAAGTACAAATGAGGTAGCAATGTGGGCCCCACAGTTATATATAGGCCCTTTTTACCAAACTTCCAGACTCAATTCTGGGAGCTCCGAGCATCCATTTTTTGATCCATATTCAGCCATGGGATCAACACCTCATCATCTACATCAAGACATTTCCTAGGCCATTTTTCTTCCTTAGCCCTCGGGGAGCCATTTTTCCATACCTTGTTCAGGTACACATGCTCATGTTCAAAATTATCAAATAAATGATTAAAAGTTCGATTATCTTTAGATATTGTTCACGTCATGTATTTGGTTGTCATGTGTGCAGGTACTTGGTCATCACACACCAGTGCGACTCCTTCAGGTATATAATCGACACTGGCATGTAATCATTCCCTTTGAATCTCAATTGCATCACCAGTCACACCCTCTGAAATTTTCCTTTAGGGTCCCTATTTCAGGCTCTACAATACTATCACCTCCACTGCATTTTGGGTACTGTCACCCGGTAGCACTCTCCCCCACATGAGTTGTCCCATTCATAGACCCCCTTGGCACTTTGACACTCATGTTGTTTCAACCTTTATGGATGGGAGTCCCGATAGTCTTACATCATGTCATGAATCAACCATATACTCCTTCTCCTCATTTTGCTAGCCTACCCAACAAACTCCAGGGGCACTTCCTCATGGTTTTATTGCACTCCCGCAACATCATTTACCATCCATTTTATCCACCACCAGTTTTCCCATCTTCAGATTGCCCTCCATACATTTCCCTACTACAGAAACCCGCCTATGGGGCCCCAACCCTCCACTTTTTTTTTAACCAACTTGCACCATCCTCCAGCCAAGCCATCTTACACTGGGGCACCCATTTCTGTATCTTCATTATTATCCCCACTGATTTTTAATTCTTTTTGTAATTAATCCTTTGTTTCCATCATCTTACATAGCTTTTTATCATAACCTTTGGTGACCTTATTCACTTTTGGTAAACGCAACCCATGTCACCCTTGGTTGGGGCATCCCTTATCACCTACTCTTGTTGAAATCATCCATAAACTCCAAGTATCCCACAGGCCACCTACCTCTGGTCTTTGATTTTTTTCACTTTGTCCCACCTCTGGCACAACTGATCCCATGTCTCATTGTCCCCCTAACACTCAACCTAGTTGAATGGTTGTTGCCACTTATACTTCACATATATTCCCAACCAAGGGAAGTCTTGAGTCTCCAGGCATCTTGACTTTGTCCATGTACCTCCTCAGTTCCTGACCTCACCTAGTGGATTTCATGAAGCCCTTTGCTTCTTGGAGTTGTGTCTCCCTTTTTGTCGACATCAGCACAGTTTCCAAAAGGGTGAAAATATCTTGACCCTCATTACCTTTACAATGAGGAGTCTCGGACAGCACAGGGAGAACCATCATTGCTCTCTGCTATCATTGACCCCCATAGCATTTGACTTCAGCACTTTCTCATGTTATGGTGGGTCTTACTTTGCGACTATTGCAGTTTTTTTTTATATTTTTCGAAGACCTTTGAACTTTATTGGGCTATCAATGCCCACAGAATCCGTGATACTTCTTACAGGTGTCATTGCCTACTTTTCAGAGTATTGCTCCCCATCAGAATTGTCCTCTGCCTTTATAAAAACCACCCCCAAGGATGCTGCAGTTGTCTACATCAACACACAGTTTCATTTACTATACAAAAACCCTTTTGTGAGTTACATGACATGAGCATGGGGCATGCCCACCTCGTTTGTACACAATTTATTTTCCACACCTTTCAAAAGGTTGGGTCCTACAGGTTCCCTTCTCCCTCCGACAAGTCACTCTTGATACTCTCACTATCGCTCTTTCTTACAACGGTACTCTCATTAGAAAAAACATTGATGAATTTTGGCTATCCATATGTTCCTAACCTCATCCATCAAGGGGCATCTGTTATCACAGAAATTTCATCCGCAAATGGTTACAGGAATCCAACATCTTCAAATAGCTATGAGTTCACCCATGGACCAAAATTACCAAAAAAGAATTTACAAAAGGTCCAAAACAAAACAACCAGTTATAAAATCAAGATGCGCTATGACTATATAGGGCGCGCACACATGCGCCATCAAGAAACGCAGAAAAAACACGCATGCGCACAATGCATGATTGTGGATGCTAAAAGCCGCGCACACCTAAGAACAATGCATTTATGATGTTGTTAAGCCTCCCACCCACTTCTGGTTCAGCTTCCAAGTCTATTTGACATCCAAATCTCGGCTGGATCCGGTAGTCAAAGACCTAAAGGTGCCCTAAACAACCCCTTTTCAAAATAAAAGATGGTTGCATAATACCTCAAAGTGGTGCTATAAAACAAGGCCATGGTTGCACTACATTTTCAAGGAATTCATTTTCAAGGTTATGCTACTGTTATTCTCTTGGAGAAACCTCTTTTCTCATCAAGAGCATACTAGCACCATTCCATTTGGGCAATCTACATCACCTTTTGAGTGGGTTAGCTTGGGATTCTTTCACCATTTCTTTCAAGTTTCCAAGTTGTAAGAAGATCTCAATCTTGGGGGTCCAAGAGCCCTCCCTTGGAGGAAGAAGGGACCCAAAGTCCCCTTTCTCTTTGGTGTTTTCTTTTCACTAATACAATCATTTCCATTGGTGACATGAGTCTTGTTTGTTTCTTGTTCTTATTTCCTTATGCACAATAGTTTAATTGTTTTTTCCTTTCCTAGTTTAATTCTTAGCTTAGTCTTTTATGTTTATTCTTCTGACCCTTTTCTTTACTGTTGTCTTGCTTAGCTAACCCATCTAAGCTTGCAAGAACCTCTATTTTTCTCATTTAGGTGACAAAAGAGGTGCAACACAAAGTTTGAGAGTTGAAAACTCTGAACGCTGAAAACCTAAAGAAAATCACGTCCGTTGATTAAAAAGGGGAAGATCTGAGACGTCAGTTTAGAAGTACTGTCAAGATCATGAGATCAAAGGTCGCATTGAATTGTGGGAATAGAAAGTGCTCGGACTTTAAAATTTAGAGGGTGGGCCGCAATCGGAACCACAGTATTGAGAATGAGACACGTGGTGGTTCATGGTGAATTGCTGGGAGAAAAGAGGTTGGACTCAAACCACCCCTGTCCGTGCTCGCAATCACGTGATTGGCATTCAAATGTAACCCACGGTCATATACAATGGTCATCAAAGAAAAGAAAAAAAAAATAAGGGGGATAGTCCCTCGAATTTCTGAATTAAAGACCATGGAGAGAGGATTTGTTCCAGTAAGAAGAATGAAATTTTTACGCCCCACCATGGGTGTGTTACAAATTGGTATCAGAGCATGGTTACAACACTTGGCCGAATTGGGCTCAAAAACCATAAATTAGAGTACTTTTAAGAGTGATGCCTTATCTTGCCTTCTTAAAATATTCTAGTTAAAAAAAAAATTATTGAGGAAAGGAATGAAACATTTTACTGTGTGTGTGAATTTAAGGAATTTGAGCTGTGTATTGTTCATAAACTATTAGTTAACAATAAGTGTTTTTTTCAGCACTCAAGTAGTTAGTAAACCATGGGAAAACTTCAAGACTAAAGGATGGTGATGTGTGATGAAGTGGGGGATGGCTGCCACAATAGAGATGAAGAATCTAATGAAAGGAGGGTAGTGGAAACCCCTTCGGATCTGGATGAAACTGTAAGGAGCCTCAAGGTAGAATTACAGAGTTGCAAGGATGACAATGAGAGACTCATAAACAAGAAAGAAAAAGAAACAGAAATTAATGCAATCTTGTTGCAAAGATTATTTGACATATAGAGGCAACTACAGCATGAACCCACAACCAGTCATATGGACCGACGACATGAGAAGAGAAGTTAAAGTCCACCTGAGATTTAAAAACATGACCACACTAGGAGAAGTACCTCGAAGAAGGTCCAACCTGGAGGCAGGGGAAACTCATCGGCAGAGTCTTCTAGAAAGGAAGTTGGCAAATCCGAAGGATCTTCTAGTAGCAGAGCTAGCTTACATTATCAAAGGGAAGAAAATAAGTGGAAGCATTCCAAAAGTCATGATCATGAAGAGTTCAAGAAATCCAAACCACCCTCTTTCAATGGAGACATTAAGAAGGGAGAAGAGGATGAAGTTTGGCTGCTTGGTTTAAAGAAGTACTTCATAGTCCATGACTACTCTGAAAACATGAAGTCTCGAATAGCCATCTTCAACCTGAATGGAAAGGCTTCCATTTGGTGGGAAGACCTTAGGAATGTGAAAGGATTCCATGAGAAGGACTTGTCATGGAAACAATTCGTGAAATACTTCAGAAAGCAGTATCTGTCAGAGAAATACATGGATGGGAAGACTAAGGAATTCTATGAAGTTAGGTTGGGGTAGCTCACCATAGATGAATATGTCAATAAATTCCTTGAGCTATTGAGGTATGTACCCTACATAAAAGATGAAAAGGTAAAAATGCAGTGATTAATTAGTGGATTACCTCAGACCTACCGGGACAGAATTGAGTTTGACGAACCAAATACCTTATAAGAAACCATCTGGAAGGAGAGGTATTGTTATGAACACTTCGGGAATAAGACAAGACCTCACGAGGACTGGAAGAAGAGGAGTAGTTTGGGATTCAAGAAGAAGGGGTTTAAATCCTCAAGATTTAAGAACTATGGAAAGGATTATAGGATGATCCTTCCTACTAGAAGTGTGCATAAACAAAATTTCCCCTCTCAAAGTGGAAATAAACCTTTTAAGACAGTCCCAGGAAAGACCGATAACCTAAATAAGGAACCCTTAAAATGTTGGGGTTATTGGAAAGACCATCAGTTGAGGGACTATCCACACAGACAACAGAATAGTAAGAGATTCTACAATATCCAAGAAGCTACCACCGTTAATGATGTGGCTAGGAGAATTCCATGAATCTATGTCGCCTTGGACAATAATCAAGCCGACCACCAAGCTTCAGTAGTGGAGCTGGAAGGTATGATCGCCAACCATCTAGTTTCTATTTTAATTGACCCTGGTTCTAATTTGAGTTATGTGGCCCCTCGTACTGTTGATAAGTGTAAACTAAAACAAGTTAGACATGTTATGTCATGGTTGGTACAACTAACCACTAGGACCAAAAGGAAAGTGGCATAGGTCATACTAGCCTGCCAATTTATCATGGGTGGATTTCCCACCTGAGAGACCCTTAACATACTTCCCCAGGGATCTTATGACTTGTTGATTGGTATTGATTGGTTGGTTGCTTATAAAACTAAGTTGGACTATTACCATAAAACTTTAGAATGTGTAAATGAGGAAGGGGGAAAGATAACCCTCCAAGGGATTCAGAAGTTTGTCTCAATAAGAAAAATATCAACTCTTCAAATGAAAAAATATTGTAGAAAGGGGTGTCAACTATATGCAATACAGATGTTGGAATCTGTTGAGGATGACAAACCAAACCTACCAGAACACCCCATATTAAGATAATACAAGGACTTATTCCCAGAAGAGGTACCAGGTCTACCTCCGAGAAGAGATATTTACTTCTAGATAGAACTTACACTAGGAGCGGTGCCAACATATAGAACTCCATATAGGATGAGTACGCCAAAACTGGTTGAGCTCAAGCTACGGCTAAAGGAGATGATGTACAAAGGCTACATCCGACCTAGTGTATCTCTGTGGGGATCTCCCATCTTGTTTTTGAAAAATAAGGATGGCACACTCTGACTGTTCATAGATTACAAAACACTCAATAAGACAACCATAAAGAACAAGTACCCCTTGCCAAGAATCGATGACTTGTTCGACCAATTGGGAGGTGCTTCCATCTTCTCAAAGATCGACTTAAGGTATGGATACCATCAAGTCTGGATTAAGGATGAAGACATCCAAAAAACAACCTTTGGGATGAGGTATGGTCGCTATGAGAGTCTGGTGGTGCCATTTGGGTTAACCAATGCCCCCACCACTTTTATGTGCTTGATGAATGATGTACTCAGCAAATTTCTGGACAAATTTGTATTGGCTTTTATAGATGATATCCTAATCTACCCCAAGAATAAAGAGGATCATGAATAACATCTTACACTTGTACTTCAAGTACTAATAGAGCATCATCTCTACGTTAAGTTTAGCAAGTGCAACTTTTTTCCAGAAGCAAGTCCATTACTTAGGCCATGCTATTTCTAAACAAGGGGTGGAAGTAGACCCTGACAAGATCAGATCTATTATGGAATGGCCTACCCCAAAGGATGTATCTGATATCATATCCTTCATGGGATTAGTAGGATACTATAGAATGTTCATAAAAGGGTTTTCTAATATTGGTTGTCCAATCACTGCCCTTCAGAAAAAGGGGGTTAAATTCACTTGGACATCAAAATGTGAAGAAAGATTTCAAGAACTGAAATACCTCCTAACACATGCACCCATGCTGAATATTGTAGACCCAGATAATGATTTCCTCATGTGTACATATGCTTTCAAGGAAGGACTCAGAGGAGTCCTTATGCAAGAGAGATGTGTAATTTACTATGCATCCAAGAAATTAAATGAGCATGAAATCAATTATGTGACCCATGACCTAGAGTTGGTTGCCATAGTACATGCTTTAAAAATGTGAAGGCACTACCTCCTGGGTAGGATATTTGTTCTTATGATAGACCATTTTGGGTTGAGTCACCTGTTTGATCAACCAAAACTCAATGCCAAACAAGCTAGGTGGATGGATCTCCTTAGTGAGTTTGATTTTGAAATCAAACACATCAAAGGAAACGAAAATAGGGTGGTTGATGCCCTTAGAAGAAGTATAAAAATGATTCATCTGGTAGTAGTAAGCACCTGTGAAACGAATGTCAAGGAAAGAGTCAAGAATGCACAAGAAATAGATGCATTCTTCAAGACCGTGACCTCATACCTAAGGTAAGAGCCTACAGGGATAAAGTATGAAGGATACCAGATGCTCGAGGAAGGCCTACTAACTTACATAAATAGATTGTATATTCCAAACTGTGATGCCTTGGATAGGTTCATAATGGATGAACTACATAAGAGACCATATACTAATCAACCAAGATATCAGAAAATGATCATGACCACTAGGAAACAATTATATTGGCCTGGATTGAAGAAAGATATAGCTAACTATCTAGCTAAGTGCCTAGAATGCCAACTAGTTAAGGCAGAACACCAACATCTAGTAGGATTGTTGCAGCACCTACCAATCCCAGAATCGAAATGGGAAACCATCTCTATGGATTTCATCACCGGATTACCAAAGTCGACCAAGAAAAATGATGCCATTATTTTTGTGGTGGACAAACTGAGTAAGTATGTTGACTTCATCCCTGTCAAATCAACTTGCAAGGCAATAGATATTGCCAACATATTCATGAAGGATATATTCAGGCTGCATGGCATGCCCAAGGAAATTTTATCTGATAGAGACACAAAATTTACTTCAAGTTTTTGGAAATCCCTAATGGTTGGTTTTGAGACTAAATTGTTATTCAGCACATCCTATCACCCTCAAACCGATGGACAAACAGAAAGATTGAACCAAATATTAGAAGACATTCTAGGGATGCATGTAATGCATCAGCCTAAGAAGTGGGAAGACTACCTACCATTGGTATAGTTTGCCTACAACAATGGTTATCAGGAATCCTTGAAGATGAGCCCTTTTGAAGCCCTCTATGGTAGATAGTGCAAGATTCCAATCAGCTGGAGTAATCCAGTGCACAGAATTACAATTGGACCCAACACACTGAAACAAATGGAACAACAAGTGATCTAGATAAGGAAAAATTTGAAGATTTCTCAAGATAGACAGAAAATTTACGTTGATAGAAAGAGAACTCCTAGAGATTTCAAGACAGGAGACCATGTCTATCTCAGAGTTAGACCTAAGAAGAGTTCCCTACGAATGGGATCCTGTGCCAAACTAGCACCTCGGTATTGTGGACACTTTAAAATCTTAGATAGAGTGGGACTTGTAGCCTATAGGCAAGCACTTCCTCCCACAGTAAAGGCACATAATGTTTTCCATGTTTCATTATTGAAGAAATATGTACATGATTATAATCATATAATTGATTGGTCTGTGATCCAGGTGGAGTGGGAGGGAGAATTCCTACCAAAACCTCAATGCATACTAGACAGGAAGGAAACCTTACTCAGGAACCGAACCATTGCACAGGTCAAGTTGCAATGGAAACACTTTGGCCCAGATGAGGCTACATGGGAAATGGAGGATGCCATGAGACAATCATATCTGATTTTGTTTACTCCTGTATATACATGTCTAGTTGATAGATATAACATCGAGGATGATGTTCCTTTAAGGGGGAGGGAATTGTAACACCCTGTTTCCCCCAGTTTGTAATTATAACTATATTGGACAGGGAACTATTGAAAAATCAAAGGTGTGAATGTTTGATTTGATGGACCTTTGTATAAAATGTCGATGAATGTAAATTCTATTATTTTAATAGAAAAATGGATATGTGTGGCATGACTGTTGGAAAGGGGATGTGCTAAGAGAGACCATGAATGTTATGAAAAGGTGGTGGAGGGGACTAGGAATGGTTGCGTTGACCTCCATCAAACCATTTGTTATAACCCTAAATTGCACCACACATGCTTACCTGGCATCAAGCCAACTCATATCCCTTCATTGCCAAAACATCTGTTGAACAAACTCCTTGGAAATCCTCTTGTGTCAAGGCCCACGTGCCCTAACCCATTACTGCATGCGTGTGCACGCCGGCTGGCTCACTACAACTCGTGTGTACCTAATAAAGCACGAAAAGAGGAAAGTTGTCGATGGAACAAAAAGCTGTGGATCAGTTAACTGAAACTCCTGGCCATGCATGGCCGAGGGTTCATCCAAAACCCTAGCTCCTTCTAGCCTATAAAAGAAGGGGTAGGGGTACCATTTGGAAGGGGAAAAATATAGCGAAGAAACTCTGCCCATTTGCCGAATCCATTGTCCCAACCCTTTAGCCTTTCCTCAAGCCAAAGGAGAATTAACGCAAAGTAGTTGGAGGACAGAAGAGGAGGATCCCAGGATCAAGATCAAGGAGCGGTGGTCAGTCTCAACTTTGATTGTAAGTTGATTCATTTTTCAAATAATAAATGAATACTTTTCTCATCCCAATGCATGAGTTATCTATGGTTTGTTTAATTTATGCTTAATTTCTAACCCTCAAGTAGAAAAGAAGCATGCATGCATAGTTGTTTGTCTTGATTGCAGGTTATCTTTGGAAGGAGCAGTGCAAGCAAGCGATCAAAGCGTAACGGAGGATCTACACCAAACATCAGTAACAAGGTTAGTAGTTCCTTTCCATGCATGTATCGTGAAAGAGGGGTTTAAATTTTGGGTGGTAGGTTAAAAAGTAATTTCTTTACGGTCAAAATCTGCATGCAGGTCTGACCCTAGTTTGCTAGTCCGTAGGGTATTTTTCCCAACAACAGAGTTGGCGACCATACTGGGGAAGATACTCTTTAGGGTTTCCGAATTTAGTCGAGTTTGTGGGTAGTTTAAAAGATTAGATTTTTTGTCTTTCTTTGTCTTTCTGTTTTCTGTAAGGTCTGAGCTAGCAGGGAGCCTGGTTCTTTATACCAGTTTTTCCTTGACTGTTGCTTGACGGTAATTATTGGGACACACAAAGGTACACGTGGCCTGCAGAAGGCCTGCATGCATGTACCCGCGCCCTAACCTCTTACAACCCGCGTGTGAATGCTAGCTGTAGAGGTTTCAGTAGCATGTAGGAGTTCAGAGAACTTTAAGAGGCAGTCCTCCTCTTCCCTGTCAGAATTATACATTCTCAGGGGGTTTTTTGGAATCCTATTTGAGTCTTGTTGGTTCACGGTCCGGTATCAGTTTGTCTTTTTGTGTCTTGTTGTTCCTTGCAATTATTTTTTCTTTTCTGTTAGGAAAAAGCATCCAAGCCTTCAAGGGACCCTGTTTGTCAATACCAAAGGCCTCTTCCTGGTCTAGGCTGCCTGTTTTTTATCTTTGTCTTAGGAGTTATACATACACGCGGCCTATAAAAGGTCAGCCTGTGTGTACACGTGTCCTGTTTCAGCTCAGCATGCGTTCACACGCGTGTTGTTTTAGTGACAGTAGCGTTCTTGACAGGCTACTTTTTGTTCAGGGTGGGGAAGTCATCCCCTCCTTTGATAAGAAGTATTGCTCTCAGGTGTTTGAGTCTAGGGTTGAACAGTCAAAAGGTTAGGTCATCTTACCATTAGCCTGCTTTTTTTTAGTTGATAGTTGAACAGAAAATATTAAAAAAAAAAAAATTGGTTTTTAGGCAAGCTTAAGAGTCTTTGTTTTCTTTATTGCCATTGTGTGCCTTTACTCTGATTCTTTGTGGTCTGCGCTTTAAGCCAGAATGTTTCTTTCTTGGTTTTATGCTTGTCAACATTTTCCCTTTGTTGCTTTCTTAGCGCTTAAATAAAAAATAAAAAAATATCTCTTTTCATTTTCTTCTTTGTTGAAAGAGTGCGTTTCTGCATCATTAGCTAGGGAGAAGTCTTTTTGTTCATAAGTTTTTGCAGTGCATTTAGAGAATAAGTAGATCGTATTCGAGCGAAATTCGTTTTTGTTTGCTGTATAAAATCTTAGAAAAATTAAAAAGAAAAAGAAATATTTCTTTGTGAAAAGTTGTTGAATTTTGCATTTAGTAAAAGTCTTTTATTTCCAGCATTTTTTTTTCATTCGTTTTTTGCTTTCATCTCTACACACCATCAGTTTCACCTTCATTCCCCTTGATGTAAGAAATCCCATAAAAGCAACGATAATTTAAAATCTATTAGAATTTTTGTTTGTAGGGTTCACAAACTAGTTCAGGACTAGGGCCTTGGATTAGGTTGGAGAGGAAACTCTCCAAGGCCATTCAAAACCAAACATTAGAGTCTGTGATAGGGAGTGTAGAAGTCCAGTTTCGTGGAAGTTATTCGGGACCCCCCTCTAACACAGGGAATAAACATGAGGTCACGTGCGGAAAGGTAGCGGAGATAACCCCTCAAAAGCTAGACCAATCGTAGTGGAGAACACATATCGAGGGCTTGTTTTGGGATTTCGTCGTTTGCATTTGCCATGAGGCTTTGTGGGTCTCGAATCCATTCAAGGTCCTCAGTTTTCTTCTGGACCATTTTCTCTCGATACCCTTGACAAGTTTCGGGCTTGATACCCTGTTCATTGTGGTCTACTAGACTTTCGACTGTACCCGCCTGGTGACTGTTCGCGTGCTGGCAACCTAGTTGCCAATATTTTTAGGTACATACACAGGTGACTGTAGGGGTATACCATGGTACCTAGGACATACATCGAGCCATGCTTTGCAGAGTATACCCAGAGGGTGCTTCTGTGTTCAAGTTGCACTTGCACGGGTAAGTTGCTCTAGTGTTGGTTGTTGTAACTGTTCTTCAAAATAGTTTAGTGATTGCTTGTCTTATCTCTTAGGGGCTTCTTTTTAGTGGGTGTTAATGTTTGAATGTGTAGAATACCTTAGCGTGTCTTGAATCTTCTCACACAGTCGAGGATCCCGAGCTCTGCCGGTAACGAAGGCTTCTGGGCCTGCCGCCGGTTATATTGGATCCACCCCCGCCACCATTGAGGCAGAAGCTAGACCAACAAGGGTCTTTTGAGGCGATCGGGTTACAAACCATTGTGCCCGAACAACTCCCGGAGGAATCAACCGCCAATATTGGCTTGGTTGAAACCTCGACCATTGATACCTGGCCATTGGCTATTGTACCAATCCAATTTTACGAACGCCTGTCAGTGCCTCACACAGCTATGGAAACAAACATTGTTACTTCCTTTGGGAATTCTTTCGTTCCCAGCACAGTTGCTACCATAGGAGAAGCATCTCCTAAATTGTCGTCATCGATCCGAGTCACCATGGCCTCGGTCGCAACTATGTTGCATAGTGGTATGATTCCGTCTATGGCGGCGGCCACAACTCCCTTCACACCTAGTGCGATAGGCCCTCCGTTCTCATACGGTATGCCTAGTTCGAGCACAAGTCCTGCACTCACTCACTCCACTTTATAGACTTTGGGATGGGGGCAGGGAGCTCTAACACTCCTCTACAAGGTCAACTTGGGGGCACTTCTGTCCCTTTTAATGCTTTTCCTTATGCTGGAGGTCATATCTCTCCTTCATCCCCTTCGCTTGGTGGTCTGCATCAGTAGTCCGTCGGGTAGCCTGCACACACTAGTTTATTTGGAGACGGGAGTCAAGGAACACCTATGCACACTATGCTAGTAGGTTCATCACCGTTTGTTTGGAACGGGACATTTGGTAACAACACTTTCGCATCCACCGCTTTCCCGTCTGGGGGCACTCCCATTTTTGGACAGTCTACTTCAGTGCAGGGTACTATTCCTGCGTCGGGGGCACATACAGTAGGACCTTGGAACTCAGGACAAGGATCCGTTCCCTCCTCTGGAATGTCATTCTGTGGTAATTTTTTCCATAGTCAATGGAACCCTGGATAGACTACTATGCCTCTTCCATCAGGACCGGCATGGGGTAATCCTTCCCAAAGTCCGTCAAACACGATGAATGCCCAACATCCTATGTCCTTTATGGGAAATCAGCTGATGATGTCTCCACAGATGCAAAATCCTTATTCTGGTCAAGGCCATGGTTTCTACCAGAATCTAGGCTAGCAGCCAAACTTTTCCTGGCAACCTGGTGCCAGTCAAACTCCAGGACCCTTTTCCCCAGGTTATCAGCAGCAACCCAAACTACCATTCCTGGCGACGTTACACTTGCCAGATTTGACAAGGTTGTTAAATGATCCTATTTGTCATGATCCACGTTGGCCTCCTATGCCAACGAAGTTGCCTTCGGACATTCCCAAGTTCAAGGCCAAGCCTAACGAAGATCCAGGTGATCATGTGACTACCTTCCATCTTTGGTGTTCATCTAACTCATTGAAAGATGACTCCGTACAGCTGTGATTGTTTCAACGCACTCTTATCGAGAGTGCCGCAAAATGGTACATTGAGCTCGATCGCTCAAGATACTCTTATTTTGGCGAAATGGCGATGGCCTTCCTTAACCATTTCCAGTTACCTGTGAGATACGATGCTGGCACAGAGTTGCTTGCCAATTTCGAATAGACAATAGCAGACCATATCTCTGATCATATACGAGAGTGGAGACCTTGGAAGAGTCTAATTAAAGTACCAGTCCCACCAGCATTCCTGCTTGAGTGGTTCCTTAAGTCTCTGGTCCCACAATTATCCAAATACGTCGCAACTTCTAGGGTTTTCTCCGAAGAAGATGCCATCATGAGGGCTCAATAGTTTGAGCTCATCTATTCTCAATCTGGTTTATTATACAACATCCTGTCGGATGCACCATGATCGATACTAGATAAAACTAAACAGAGAGTTGGACCATATGCCGATGGTATTGTTGGTTTCACACAAACCAAGCCCGCTGAGAAATTGACAAAACAATTGCAACAGTTATCTATACAACACTCAGCGGCCAGCCAGACTACTGCTTTGGCTGCTCCTCCTACCCAAACGTCGGAAGTACACTCCATATAGTCGACTAACCCAAAGGCCACCCAGCAGCATGAAGGGAAGAAAAAACAACGAAAAAAGGGTAAGGGGGATAGAAAACCCACTAATAATGCTGGCAGGGACACCACGGAAAAACGGAAGGCGAGGTATCTGTGCAAATTGTGTGTGGAATACCACCCGACCCATCTTTGTCCTCGACTTGCAGAGGCCCAAAAGTTTGTCACACAGCAACATCAGGCAATGTTGACTAATCCATTTCAACATGGGAAAAATCTAACTCAAGCCTCTACAAGCACAGAAGGGGGCAGTCAAGGACCCCCTCCATCTTCGAACAACCCCACGAATTTATATATGGTGAAAGGTGATGCCTTTCTATCAACTAGAGCACATGCCTATAGTCAACCAAGCACTTCCGAGAAGGGAAAAGAAGCCGAACTCCCATCTCTTCCTCTACAGATTGAGAAGACGTTGGGAGAAACAATGACACACATTCCAAAGGGTGCATTTAAAAAAGCTTCTCACAATCCAAACACAAGGGCCTCCCAGAATTACTCTATGGTGGAAGATTTATCACAAACCCCTTGTGCGATGTCTACTTTGGAGGTCCTCCAAAGCTGCCCTGCTCAGAGGAAAGCCTTGTTAACTTCTTTGAGCTCTAGTGAGACTTGTAATCTGGGTACCATCATGTTAGATACAACTGAATTAAAACCTCGTCTACCTTACCACGTCACATTTCAGATAGTAGTGGCTCATCCCACGAAAACTTTTACTCAAAATATCTTCTGCATGGTGGTCGACGAGGGTGCCTCAACATGCGTTATGTCATTAGCATGCTAGAAGGCCATCGGCCAGCCCGTTTTGTCTCCATCACCTACTCTCCTCACTACTTTTGACGGTCATTCATTCCGACCACATGGCATCATTCCTTCTTTCCCTGTGCAGTTAAGAGGGAAAACTATGTGTGTCGAAGTAGAGGTAGTAGATGCTCCCCTCGACTATAATATCTTGTTAGAACAGAGTTGGACTTATACTATGCAAGCTGTGGTTGCTACAGTTTTCTGAGTCTTGTTGTTTCCACATGAAGGCCGGATAGTGACCATCGATCAATTGTCCTTCTCTAGACCTGACCCAGCTTTGGGGGCATCCACGATTCCCATGATTGATAATCCTCAACCAGGTGTTGTTAACGTAGGAGTTGGTTTGTGCTCGTCCTTGATGGGTACCTTTGATTACCCACCTCCTCATGATGATGTCAAGTTTATATCTAATCACCATAAGGTTGAGATTTTTCAAGTTTCGTCGTTTCGCATGACTTACTTTGAGAATCCTTGGATTCTTCCTTCCCCATTAGCCACGATGGATGAGACAGGGCACTCAGGCATGCCCATGCCCTTGTCTGTCGCTGAGGTAGCATACTCTTTAGTCCATCAAGATTTAGCTAACCCTGATCCGACTCCTGCACAAGAGTTAGATCAACTTCTAGAGCCTATTTGGGCTCAGGGTTCTCTTGCTAGCGTTGATTCGTTAGACTTAGTCTTGCCTTCTGACGAAATAGTAATCGAAGCAATGACTAGTCTGGACAAACCTTGGGAAGATCTTCATCACAGATCATATCTCCTCCCAAAGTTAAGCTGAATCAAAGTAGGATAATTCACTATGACTATGACTAGAGATAGGTCTTGTCATACTAATCCCTTAGCTACACACAAGATCTATGCTGAGGGTAATATGGAAACCATTGCTGAAATGATACCTATCAATATCTCTAGAACCCCTGGCGTCATAGACAATGTTTTCGTCAAAGCATACAGCTCCCCCGAGGAGATGCCAGGCATCGACCCACAAATAGTCTATCATGAGCTAACTTTGTTGTTTTTCAAGCTCGCTTTGAGATCCGAAAGCAACATCTGGTGAGACTGCATTTATGCTTTTCAATCTCGTTCAGATTAACTAGGAAAAGTAACCATTATGGAGTCTTATTTAAGGCCTTTTCAGACTCCTTAAAGATGAAAAGATTGTTGAGTGACCTTGTTTCTTCACACTCATTAAATTGGTCCAGAAGAACGTTCCTTAAACGGGTCTCCTTTTAAGCCCTTTTCAGACCCTCTAAAAATGAAAAGATTGTCGAGCGATCTTGTGACCTTTCACTCTCATTAAACTGAAATTTGAAGTCATGTCTGTTCAGTGGTAGTTTACCCCTTTTTCGGCCCGGACGGTCAACTGTACGAACAAAGGTATACTCTATCGAATTCCCATTCTTTAGAAGAGTACTCTCAGGTATAATTTTATTCCTTTTTCGGGCCTGAGGGACTAAATTTACGAAAAAGAAACCCCCACGGAGTCCATAGTTAAGCTCTTTTCAGACTCCCTAAAATTGAAAAGATCGTCGAGTGACCTTATTCTTCCACACTCGTTAAATTGGTCCAGAAGAATATTTTTGACGGAGTCCATAATTAATCTTTTTTCAGACTCCTTAAAAGTGAAAAAATAGCTGAGTGACCTTGTCCTTGTCACACTCGTTAAAATGGTTTTGAATCGACGTCCAATCGGTGCTAGTTTACCCCCTTTTCAAACCGACTAGATTATTGTCGAAAAAGGTACCACAGTGGAGTCTCCTTTTATGCTTTTTCAGACTCTCTAAATATGAAAAACCACCAAGCTTACCTTCTCTGGGCTCGTTAAACTTACATTGAAGGACGTTACCATTGTGTGTTCTATCAACTGCATTTGCATACCTTACCCACCAGCCTTGAGACAGTTTGCTTCTGCGTCTTAACACCTTTGGCCTCCAGAGGATTTTTCGCGAGTATCATTTTACCAGAAAATTAATCTTGTCCTTGTGCCTTGAGCTCGTATGTTTTCAGTACTCGTTCCTCCATTGTAACGTAATATTCCTTTATTCTTTTTCAAAAATTATCAAAAAGAACAAAAAAATCAAATATACCCCAAAAAGAGGATGGGAAAAGTATTTTCATTATTGGCAGCATAATGAGTCACCCTTGGATAAAGCACATCTGTTTGTTTGATCATTAGACTATGGGATGTAGTATGACCTTAGGAAGCTTTTTCTCACTATATAGAGTTGTGTCCTCCACCGTTTGGTTACTCTTCCAAACATATGGAGAGTTTGCGTTGCCTCCTGCTTCGTAGAATTATGATTAACATATATGTTGCCTGAGTCTTATCACTTGTCATGCTATTATCCAAGGGAATTTTGTCACTAAGATTGAGTCGGCCCCTCTGCAATATGTCTCTTATCCGCATACCCAACCAGCCTGAACTTCCAATCAAGTCCTTGTTCGAAATCATTGAAGCCTTCAGTCCGATCATCAAGATTATCAAGTCCATAACCAACGAGCCATCGAAGACCTCTGGGTAGTGTAGTCGTACACTCATATTACACTCCTACCCGAGTTTTAGAATATTTTGAAGTTGCTGCTTGAGCTCTGAAGTACAGCCATCAGGCCGAATCAGCTTCTGGAAGATGGATACTCTATATGTATATCTTTCTGATTTCAAGATGTAGCTCCACTGTGTATTATTCGCAGCTACTCTTTATAGTTATTTGACATGGATCTATAGTGTATTTTATTGGTAGCCATGGTTCTATTTTATCCCGAGCATGGGTATGCCCGCCTCGGTGAGACATTTGTTATTTTGCAGACAACACCTCCTGGTTCTTGATCCTTGGGCTCACTCATTTAGCGCACCAGTAAAGATTGGTAAAATATCAGTAATGTATTTCGGCCATCAGATGCTCTTCTAACCTCACACATTAGGGGGCATCTGTTATAACCCTAAA
>JASDQU010218106.1:0-14599 GCA_032191745.1 Picea mariana | reverse complement strand
TACCTTTTGTGTATGTGGCACATTATGGAGATCAAAGAATTGCTCCATCTGAAGTATCCATGTGATTGGGTCCTTTCCATCAAACTTCCTCATGTCAATCTTAGGAACGTGGTTGGTCTTCAAACCAAAGTTGGAGTTTCTCCATTCTTGATACACCTTCCTTGTGTCCACATCATGAATTTCATGGGATGCATTTTCACTTTCAGGTGTCTTCTCTGTTATGAAATTTTTCAATACTTCCATGATCATAGCTTCCATTGAATCCATCTTAGTATCCAACTTAGCTTCCATTGAATCCATCTTAGTATCCAACTTAGATTTCATTGAATCCATCTTATTTTGTAGTTCATTTATGTCCCTACGCATTTCTTCACCTTCATCAAGAGTCCAAGTAGGATTTTCTGGAGGCTTATTTGGTGTAGAAGTTCCCTTTTTGGGTGGCATGTTGGCCAAGTATCACTTTTCAACCTTGATTTTGAGGTGGTTCTGCTAGACAATATTTCTTCTGTTGTATCTCCCAATTTTTGGCCCTTCTGGGTATGAAACTTTCTCTTATGTATTTCTTTGATATTTTTTCTCTGCAATTCCATAGGTCTGATCAAATTTGTATGTGCCAAGTGGAATTTATGGTAACTTCCCCACAACTTGCCGATTTTTGGCCTTTCCAGGAGATCTCACTTTTATAGTGTGCCCCGCACAAAATAATTGATATATAATTCTGAAACTCGCACCCAAAATACTACAGACTGTCCATGATCCAATGCAACTAGTCCAACACAATTTGGATACTCTAGGAATACGTTATGATTTTTTTACCTAGAACACCTTCTTGAGACTAGTCAATAGGGCTAGTCAGATACCCTATCTTACACATGGTGTATCTACAAATTTAAGATGACCCAACAGATGAACATTTTACCACAGATACAATACTAATTTTTGTAAATGGCCTCTAGATTTCAAGGTCTGAAACGTTACAGAAATTTTTTTATAGCGAAAATTCCACAATGACTCATTTCAGGATGATTCCAGAACCCTATCTTGTACAAGTTGTATCTCCGAAATTATAAGGCCTCAGGAGATGAATTTTGAGCCCAACGTACCTTGATCCATCTTCTAAATATCATTCAATACATTCCTTTTGAAACATTGTAGAAAAAACGTTACAGTTAAAATGCCACGGTGTCTCAGATGTAGCAGCGAAACCCCAAGACCTTGAGATCTGATACCATATGTTAAGAACCAAACATTAATATAGCATAGAAAAACCTCAGGAAAAGTACTCAACGCTTTGAAAAAGAGATAATTTCAGATAATAAGCCTCTTTGAGGGGGAAACCTCCTTTTACCCCACTTAAATGCTCAAGAACAAGATGATTCAAAATGAAAATGTCTCCTTGGTATATATAGGAGACTAGGAGGTATAATTACAACTAATGGCCTAAAGCTGACATAAATAAAATAACATTACTAATCTAATATTCCCCAATTAAGGGGTAATGAGCCAATATTAGGGCTTAACAAACGTCTGGGTCATATAGTTTTGAAAGATGGAATTAAGGTCAATCCCAAGCAAATCGAGGCTATTGACACAATAAAAATTCCTAGAAATAAAAAAGAAATCCAGTCTTTTTTAGGTAAAATAATGTTTTTTAGGATGTTTATCCCTAACTTTGTTGAAATTGTCAAACTAATTACAGATATGCTGAAGAAAGATAGTGAAGTCAAATGGACGACCGAAGCTTAAGCGTCATTCGAGCGAGTTAAAAAAGATATAAGTGAAGCTCTAGTATTAGCTAGTCCTGATTGTACTAAATAATTCTTAATCTTCTCTTTCACATCTGAGAAGACTATCACAATTGTACTCCTACAAAAGAATGAAGAAGATTTTGAGACGCCGAAACCAGATACAACATACTAGAAAAGCAAGCCTATGTGATGGTGAAATCTCTCAAAGCTTTCAAAACATATGTACTGCACTCCAGAATAATCACCTATGTGCCAACAAGCTTTGTCAAATACATACTAGTACATCCAGACAATGATGGTAGGAGAGGTCGGTGGTTAGACAAAATTCAAGAGTTTGATCTAGAGGTCAAACCGATCAAGCTGGTTAAAGGTTAGGGTGTGGAGAAATTATTAGCATAATCAAATTTTAGATCACTTGGGATAAATCATCTAGAATCACATGGACCTATTCCAAACATAAGAGAACTAGATGATCAAACCCCTACAGTCCATATTGAAGATAAATTTTCTTCCTCTGACTGGTATCGTGATATCGTTTCATATCTCCTCACTCTTCGGTGCCCAAGAGATATGACTCCATCAAAAGAAAGAATGTTGAAACTACACACAGTTAAGTACTGTATTATTGAAGGATAGCTATACTGGAAAGACCCCCTAGGTTTCTTACTACGTTGTTTAACAGAATGTGAAACAGAGGATGTCATAAATGAATTTTACAAGGGAGTGTGTGGAGGACATCACGCTTGGAGGGCCACGACCTACAAGATTCTAAGAGATGAATATTATTGGCTGAAGTTATTTACTGATGTGAATGCTAATGTCATAGCCTGTAATCCTTGTCAATTGTTCTCTGGAAAGCAAAAGCTCCCTACACTACCTCTGGTCCCAGTCAAGATAGAGGCTCCTTTTCAACAATGGGGCCTGGAATTCATCGGAGAAATCCACCCAAATCGAGTGCCCAACATAAGTGGATTTTAACTGCTACTAATTATTTCAAAAAATGGGTGGAAGCCAGTCCAACTCGAAATTCCATAGATTCGGTCGTTATAAAATTTATGGAGGAGAACATCTTATCCAGATTTGGCTGCCCCCAGAAGATAGTTACAAATAATGGTCAAACTTTCAAATCTATGGCAATGATAATTTTTTGTCAAAAATACAACATTGTGCTGGGCCATTCTAAAGGTTATTATCCTTAGGGAAATGGGTTGGCCAAATATTCCAACAAAATTTTGATGAATATTATCAAGAAAGTATTAATGGAGAATAAGAAGGCTTGGCACGTCCACCTAAAGTACGCCTTATGGGCAAACCAGATCAACACTAAGAAATCAATATGTATGTCTCCTTTCCAAATGGTTTATGGAACCGATGTTGTTCTCCCTATTAATATATCCCTTCCAGTAATGAAGCTATGGAAAGATGGAAATGAAGAGCTGAATGATGCAACGAGGAGGGTAAACCAAATAATTGAAGTTCAACAAAACAGGGGCGAAGTCGATGACAGAATTCAAAAATATCAATATAATATGAAATCCATTTTCGACAAAAAGGCAAAAGACAGGGAATTTCTTCCTGGTGATTTAGTTTTGAAATGGGATGCCAAGAAAGAAGATGCAGGTAAACACGACAAGTTTGATCATCTCTGGTTTGGACCATTCAGGATTGCATCTACAGAGGGGAATAATTATTTCCTATTGGAGAATCTAGACGTGAAATTTTTTTATGCCCCTATCAACGGGCGCTATCTAAAACATTTTATGAAATAAACATGTTTCACAATACCATTGTATATATCAGTTTGGTTTTTCTTTTCTGTCACAATTTTGTTCCTTTTCGTAGGTTGCCTAAATTTTACTTTTAAATAAACCTAGTTTTATTTATTACTCCGAAAAGAAAAAATAAAATATATGTATTCCATATCATTTCTATGTTACAGAACTCTCTAATTATTTCCTTTTTTTTCAGAATTTTTATTATCAGATGACAATTAAGGAGGTATCAGAATACAATGCCCAGTTTTAGAATATTTGTTTTCTCTGAAAACAAGTGATGAATTAATAATTTCTTTGGTTGAAAATATAAATGAAATCCAAGGTATGAACTCCTTTACTTATTACCAAAATACCCAAAGAAATCTTATAAAGTCTTAATAAGGTTGTACTCATGTGAAACACGGTCACCTGATCAAAGAGTAGAAGGACATAAATCTCTAGTTTTCCAAATTAAATAAAAATGATACCAAAATAAATAAAAATGAAAAGGAAAATAAGAATTAAAAGAAGCTTGATAATGAAGAATTAAGCTTATGTGGAAATGAGATCCCTTTTCAAAACGTATGATTCCTCATTCTGTTTCCATCTAGCATATCTAAAAGTTCTTACTCTATCCTGATTTTCGCTACCTGACCTTAAATCTTCACAGAAAGAAAGATTTTTGCCTTACCTCCGAAAACTTAAAGAACATATCTTCAAAAACAAGTTTAGGTAAAATTATTTATGTTCCTCTGATTTTAACTGAGAGAAATTATGTCTAGGCTAATCCTGGTAACTTTAGCTCTTCTAATAGATTTTAATCGATTGATTCGCTCAAGGAAAATCCCTGGAAATAAAAAATTCCCCATGAGATATTCCCTATAGAAAAAGATGTATTGAAGATTGGGAGAGAGGTAGATCAGAGTACAATAAAAAATAGTTGACAAACCTTCATTGTTAAATCTTATGCAGATATCATCCCTGTATGATTAATACAATTGATTTCCCCCACTTCAAAAGTATAACAAAATATAAGACATATGGTGAAAGGAAATTCATAAAATGATTGCCCCATCTAGTCCAAGACAAATGGTGAAAGGAAATTCGTAAAATTGATTGCCCCCATTTTGTCAAAAAGATATGATGAAAGGAAATTCATAAAATTATTTCCCTCATCTCAAATAAAATGAAAAAATGCTATTTGAAGTGGTGAAAGGAAATTCAATGGGAGATGTAGATAACTTCATCGGGGTACTGAACACGCTCGCTGGCAGTGAATCAATATCTATGATATCTATAAGGATTTCATACATGTATAAACATACTCTGGAAGCTAGTTCTCTTTCTGATAATATTTACATTCTAAAATGACAAGGGATTTCCTAAACAAATTGTTAAAATTACCGTGCCTTGATGAGAACAAAATCAACCAAAGTCTGATACTTCAGTTAAAGTTATTTTGATTATCTTAAACAAATCTAAAATCAATTTTGGGAAAAGGGAAACTATTAATAGCCTAAACTCAAGATCAGTAAATGATTGTGTTTTTGAAATTTTTTCGAGACACAGCTGAAGTCTAATTTCTTTCTGTATGATTTTTTGAAAATGTGTTTCTCATAAAACCAATGATGAGTCCATTTATCCAATAAAGGCACTTGGTATATTGTTCTTCCACACCTCACAGGGAGATGCGATCCCCAGATGGAGCCTATGTTGAAAAACATATAAATTCTAAGCCTTGAGCTTTACTTTATCCTTTTTATAATAACTCAGAAGTCGGTTTTCAAATGTTCAAATCAATTTCTCTTTTAGTCTTAAGGCACACACGATTTCCATCATCGATTAGATTCCCATGTTGATCGAATGAGCCCTTTTCCCCAAGTTTTTGGAGCCGCCTGATTGTTAAAAGGTCAAACCAGTAGAGGCTCCTTCGAAGTTTCGTGCTTCGGGCGTTTCACCATGTCACAACTTCAAATTCTTGATACCCAAAAAGTGTTCGAAAATTCCTAGTCATAGTACACATATACCTTCCTAAAGTCTTGACACATCACTATGGGTAACGGCTTGTTGAAAATTTAATAAAAGTTAACTTGAAAATACACGAAACAATAAATGCCAAAACTTTAAACACCAATTAATAAAGTTAAACTCGATTAAAATTCAATTAATAACTTCTCACATTCGGAGTTCAGATTTTCGCCATCCACCACATTTTGAATTCCCGAAGTCCCAACTTTCGAAATACCTTAAACACTAAGAGGGGTTAATTAAAATTGAAAAATAATTATTCAATGATTAATCACTTCGCGGTTTTGGGTTTTAGGAATTCGATATCGAAGCTACTATCAAAATCCTGAAGTCCAAAAACCCGAAAACACTTAAAGTTAAAAATGATTAATTAATGTGTTAAACAAAATTATCTCGCAATTAATTTTTCGCTAATTCACAATTTGGGAAATTTCAAATCTTATTCATCCAAGTTCCTAATCACGAACCACCAATATTAATGGGATTAATCATGACTCAATGACAATGATTTCAATATAGATCGTAGATCACCGCCTAGATCTTTTCATTAAGGTAAATGAATGCATCGCGAGTAAAGGTATTGGCAAATCAATACACTTAAGGTGAATAAGGATATTGGATTTTGAATTCTATTTCCATTCTCATAGAACAACAAGTTTTAGCAAACTAATAAGTTTACATGTTTTCCTATAACAGGTAACACAGTTCTGAGCTCACTAATATCATGGCACCGTGAAAAATGGCTAAAGGAGTTGGTGAGAGCGTGAACTCGAACACATATGTTCTCTCAGATACCTCACCGAGAGCTATATATATTGTGAAAACCTAGACACAGGTGTTTGATATTCTACAACACGAGCTGATAAATTTCCCAGAGGATTCAGGAGACGAAGTGACTGAAACCCATGCGACGAAGCTCAGGGATATAGCTCAATCAGAGCTACACAAAATAGCCACACGACCGAGGCTCATGACGTATAATGACATGATAAGCTGGGCCCTGGAGAACGTTGACATTTCAACTAGGAGCATCTGCAATTCACAAAAGGTTTCTATCGGGTCCTTTCGACCAGAGCATATAAAAGTAATGTACAAATTATCCCCCACTTTTAAATACAATTATAATGCCAATTTCATAATGGAGCTTGAAAAAGAAGAGTGCACACAATATGGAAAAACTATCTGGATTTAATCAAGGACTGGTGGGGACACTCTGAGAAATTTAGAGCAGACACCCATGGCATATATGCCACAACATCATTAGACGCCCATATGATTTATGTGGATATGATGTTATTTAGACTTTTTTGGAAGAGAAGCTCTGCTCACTTCCTGTTACCATGGGTACCTATCATGCATGAAGTAGCAAAGGGATACTCTTTCAACTAGTCCAAGATATTATTAGACAATCTGGCCAAGGAAATCACAGAGTATCAGTAGATGAAGGCCAAAGGGAAACCTGCCCATTTCTACATGTCATAATACATTATGGATGCCATTTGTTTTATGACTCCTTTCCCTCTGATGAGTTGGAGATGGACCCCAACCAACGCCGAGACCATACATTTCTATCACTCCAAGTTGTGGGAGGATAAAGCCAAATGTTTCTTCTATGAAATATGTCAGTATGTAGTGGTGTCAATTCATGTCACCCTATACAGTTTCCCACCTCCCAGGATTTCAGACAGGATCATGGTCAACCTGGGTAAAATAGCAGATTGGTATATTAAGGAAACTTTTTCCTACATCAGGGTCTTTGAGTGTTCAGTTCCCCCCCATGATTTACCAAATTTTTTACTAGATCGGCTGGTATGCTGAGAGGTAGCGTATCAAACTATGACAGGGGTCATTAGTAAAGAATTAAAAGCAACCTAGAAAAAGGTATGGCCAACCTTCCCTCTTCAGGTTGGTATGTTCTCATTGTTAGATTTCGGCCATTCAAAAGTAGAGGCTATAGCCCTATAAGATGTCAAGTTGGTTAATATTGAGTTCAAGAGGCACGATCCCCAAAAGATCATGGAAACCCACCTGGCTCTATACAATTTAAAGAAATATGTACACTAGATTTCCCCGCAAGATGAAATATTCAGAGGAGCCAGGTCATACTAGGTGTTATCACATAAACTTGTTAAGACCTTGAGCATTTGTGGTTTCTACCTAAGTCATGTCATCCAAGTATTCATTTTTCATTGTCTACAGCACTGAGAGCAGTCAAATAGTGACACAAATCAAGCGAGCGGGAAAATATCATTTTTCAACGGCGAGGATCCATCGATGGAGAAGATTGATGGTCATTGGGTAGTCGGGGCCATGAAGTTGCCTGAAGATTAGTGCCAGGGAAGAGGCCCAAGATCAAAGGTCAAGAAAAGAATTAATTTGGGCCATAGATATTGTGGAGACAGGTGGAATTCATCTGAAGTTTCGCAGAAATGACTATCGGGAGTTTTGAAATGAGGTAAGGGATTATGCCCGATGGCTGAAGTCACGAATAGATCTGGTCTGTCCATTAGGGAGGAAAAATGGTGCACGATCAACATAGTCGTGATTTCATGAATCGAGAGGTCGAGAGTCGATCGCATCAGAGACTCTTGAAACATGAAATAATGAAAAGATCACAGCCGTTGATCAAAGGAAAAAGATGGACCGTTGGATCAGTTTTTTGTGATTTCCTGAGTCGGGAAAGAAAGAAGGTAGAGTCTTGATGACTCACAAAGAACAAAGTCGCAAAATTATCTGGGTCGTCTGATTGTGAAGAGAAGAATGTCGTTGATCTGACATCGATGACTTTGGAGGATTGGGAATCGAGAGTTCGGGGTTCTTGTCAATAAGTGCATCCATAGCCCGAAACTTCGAAATGTGAAATCCCTATTTCGCGATTTCGCAAATTAGAGGTTTCATAGGAGCAACATCTCTTTCTCCCAAAATGTGAAATCGCGAAAACCCCTGGGAATTGGGCCCACGGTCCTAGCATCTGGTCACAAAGGAAGAAGGTCCGGGAAAGCGGGCTAGCGCTCATTGCATATCTGGTAGTTCATATGGTCGGGGGAAATATAGTGGCCATCCATCTTGAAGCAGGTTTGACCGCCAATATCAGCAGTCGTTTGGCGATTTCAGGCATCGTGATATTGAAGCCAAGATGGGGCGAAAAATCTCGAAATGAGAAGCCCTGAAATATCATGCAGGACGAGCATGAGGTCACAACTCGTAGTCATGAGGGGCAATTGAAAAAGGCCATGGCAAGGGGGTCGAGGGCGTTTGTATTAGAAGCATAAGAAGGCATCATGGTTTCAAGGTGCCAAGTTTAACTTAGAAAGTCAGGAGCGCTGCCTAAGAGCATTCATGGATCTCTTGGCTTATCTCAATCCCAATGAGGGAAATTAGTGAATCTGAAGAAGGGGGTTGAAACCTCGTTTCAACCATAAATAGGAAGCATGGAAGCACCGGTTGTGGAGGCGGGCTGTCAACACAAGGTCACCCTGTCATGAATTTTCATGCAAATCCCATACTGTCCTAGATTTACGTCTGACAAAGGAAATCATGTGCAGTCTGACAGAAGAAGAAGAAACATGAAGCTTTGAATGCAAGGGTCCAATTGCGTCTCTAGGTGATGTTAATAGTTCTAAGTATCTATACTTAGTTTTTATATTTTGTAAAGGGTGGATGGTTGAGTCGAGCTCCCATATTGTAAAGTTTTGATGAGGCACTGGTTCCTCTGGTTATGTGTCTGTATTTGAGAATTCTTGTTTAATAAAAGCCAGCTTCTTCCCACCTCTTTGTAAACACTGTGTTAATACACTCAGAATTGGAGGATCCAGTTGAGGGTTGTTATGTTGTTGTGATGTAGGTTTGATCACTGCAATATTTTCACCAGTTTTAATCAGTTTCCTATGTTATATTTTCCCTCTTACACTAAGTAGCTCAGAATTGGAGGATCCAGTCGAGTTGTTATAGTAGCATTGTGATGTAGGTTTGACCATCATGTTGTTATAACTGTTCCGTTTAGGCATATCTTAGCATATGAAACTTTGGGTCCAAGAGGATTTTGTTCTTGAAGTTTTTCTCCCTTAGGCTGCTGGAAGAACAGATGTCCATAGAAGACCCTTACATTTTCTCACCAAGTCTTCCCTCTACTCATTTTAAAATCAACTTCCTGAATGGAGTTATAAAAGGACCTCACTTGCTTATGCCTTGCCTGGTCCGGGATTCTAAGTTAAAGAAATATTCTCTTGGGCCTGCATCCATTTTACCTCCAACCATTTAAACCAACAACCAACAAACACTGATGGGTATGAGACTTACCTCTGCAGCAATCCAGAGGTGACTTCTGGTGATAACATTTCTGGCACCGTTGCCGAGGACGAAATTAAATATTTTCCCTGGGATTGAACGACAAATCTTACTGGTTTTGAGGGTCCTTCAGAACCTAGTACATCGAATATTGCAACTGTGCACCTGGCGACTCCACTTTGGTGATTCCAATGTTTCCACTTCACTATTTCAGTTGTGGCTACTTTTAGCACACCTGAAAGCTGACCTAGAGGATCTTTCTCGAGAAGGTTTTCAGCAGCTGATTTTTCAGCAGCTGATTTTTCAGCTTGAGAAGTTCCCTGGGTGAATGACAACATTAGTATCTAGCCTTTGATGGTGAACAAAGACCAGACACATTCAAAGATACACATCATTCACCTGGTGACTCCATGATTCAAGGATTGATCGATGACTCCATTGGTTCGAAATGGAAAGAATCCTAGCTCTAAGGTTTGCTCCCTTTAATTTTTCTGTTATTCTTGGTTTTCCTAATGTTGTCCCTACTCTAGATGAATGGGGTGATTATTTGCCCATATTTAGAGAGGGAAAGAGGACAACCCTGCTCATCATCTCCATAAGTTTCATGAACTCATGCAGTAATGGGGAATACATCATGAGGATGTATTATTGAAAATGTTCATATTCTCATTACCAGGAGATGCTCGTGAGTGGTATTTCTCCTTACCCCCTGTAGGCATCTCCTCCCTAGGAGAATTCCATGCAAATTTTAATAAGCATTATGAAAGGTATTATTCATCTGAGTTTATCTGTCATAAATGTTGTAAGGAATGTGATGGCCATTATCAAAGTATGGTTGTTTCTAATGAAATTTATGAGGATGAGGACCATGAAGAGGATGGTGATGCTTTGGGTGAGCTAATGGAGCTGGTAAAATCTCTCTCTGTCGAGATAGAAAGGTTCAAATATATATAGGCGTGGAGGATTTTCCATTCCTTGAGGCAAATGTTCTTGGCAGATCTATTGAAGATGATAATGAATATTTCATAGCCGTAGAGACATCATTTTCTGCCCCTAATGACCCTGCTATGTCAGATTTAAAGGAAGAAGCCATTGTGGAAGAGGATTTTTCTCTTTTTCTTCATGATATTTCCCATGATTTGTTTACATTTGGGATTGAAAATAAGGATTGGGAGATCATTCCATTTTTTCAAGATGGAGGAGTTTTGTGCTCACCTGGCTTCATTGATTATTCTGATGAGGAGTAGTAGAGCCCCACATCATAGTTTGTTGACCAAAGGAGAAGATAACATGTATACAACAACTATGAATCAAATTCTAAGATGGATATGCAGGATTTTCAAGAGCAAAATGCAGAGCCTTATCCTTTGTTCGCTAATGAAAATTATTACAAAGAAATCAACTATCCTGGGCCTAAAGAAATCATTGAGAAATAGTTTGAAGAGCAGAGCTTTCCCACAGGTCCTGTTTATGATGAATATGAATCTGACCCTTGGGAGAGCCAAGAAGAAGAAGAGGAAGAACCAGAGGAGCAACAAAATGGGTATTTTATCTTCTGTCCAGAGCTGGTCAGTAAGAATCCATCACCTGAAATCGGTCAAACTACGAAAACTTCTCATCCGCTTGTGCCTACCCATGATATTCATCCCTGTATGAGAAGCTATGGAGTAGAGCATGATTTCTTCTACCCACTTTGCAGGATTTTCCACTCATTCTATGAGCCTATCAGTGAGTACATGGAGTGGCATTTCCTTCATATCTTGGAGCCACCCTATTTCATCTCAACTTCATCCTTTGAAGAGGGGATGAAGGGTGTAACCATTCTGCTGTCACGGTTGCATCATCTGCTAGTGATCATCGACACAGTAAAGGAGCTTCCAGTTAGGAAGTTACTTTAATGTCTATGGTGGAAGTTTGCTTTCACCTAGCATTTTGTGAAAATTTATTAGCCTAGGATTGTACATAAATAAGCTCTGACGGATCCCATGTGTTTGTTCTTGTTTTAGTAGAGTACTGTATACATATTTCCCTATTTTCTTCTATGAAAGTCTTGAGCTAGACTCCATAACCCAATAGCTAAGGGACTGGAACTACTGGTTCTTGGTAGCTCGCAAGGAGCATGCCATCCCCCATGGAGCCTAATGTTATCACATAAACTTGTCAAAACCTTGAGGGTTTGTGGTTTCTACCTAAGTCATGTCATCCAAGTCTTCATTTGTCACTATCTGAAGAACCGAGAGAGGTCAAATAGAGACACAAATCAAGCGAGCAGGCAAAGATCAGTTTTCTATGACGAGGATCCATCGATGGAGAAGATCGACGGTCATCGGGTAGTTGGGGCTGTGAATTTGCCCGAAGATTACTGCCAGGGAAGAGGCTTGAGATCAAAGGTCAAGAAAATAATTAATCTGGGCCATAGATATTGAGGAGACAGGTGGCAGACATCTAAAGTTTCATAGAAATGACTATTGAGAGTTTTGAATTGAGGCAAGGGATTATCCCTGATGGTCAAAGTCATGAATAGATCTGGTCCATCCATCAGGGAGGACACATGGGGCACGATCAACATAGTCATGATTTCATGAATCGGGAGGTCGAGAGTCGATCGCATCAGAGACTCCCGAAATGTGAAATCATGAAAATATCACAACCGTTGATCAAAGGAAAAATTTGGACCGTTGGATCATCTTTTCTTGATTTCGTGAGTCGGGAAAGAAAGAAGGTAGAGTCTTGATGACTCATGAAGCATAAAGTCGTGAAATTATCTGGGCCATCTAATCATGAAGAGCAGAGGGTTGTTGATCTAACATCGGTGACTTTGAAGGATCGAGAATCGAGAGTTCAGGGTTCTCGATGACAAGTGCATTCATAGCCTAAAACCCCTCAATGCGAAATCCCTATTTCATGAATCAAAGGTTTCATAGGAGCAGTGTCTCTTTCTTTTGAAATGCGAAATCATGAAAACCCCCAGGAATTGGGCCCACGGTCCTAGTGCCCAGTGACAAAGGAAGCAGGTCCGGGAAAGGGGGCTAGCGCTCATCACATAGCCGACAGTTTGTATCGTCGGGGGAAAGATCATGGCTGTCCATCTTGAAACAAGTCTGATTGTCTATCTCAGCAGTCGTTTTGTGATTTCGGGCATCGTGATATTGAAGCCAAGATGGGGCGAAAACTACCAAAATGAGAAGCCTTGAAATATCATGCAGGATGAGAATGAGGTCACGGCCCGCAGTCATGTGGGGTGATTAAAAAATGCCACAGCAAGGGGGTTGAGGGAATTTGTATTAGCAGCAAAAGAAGGCATCATGGTTTCAAGGCACCAAGTTTAACTCAACAAGTAAGGAGTTCCACCTAAGAGAATTCATGGATGTTTGGGCTCGTCCCGATCCCAATGAGGGAAATTAATGAAGCTAAAGAAGGGGGTTGAAACCTCGTTTCAACCATAAATAGGAAGCATGGAAGCACCATTTGTGGAGGCGAACTGTCATCCCAAGGTCACCCTGTCATGAATTTTCATGCAAAGCCCATACTGTCCTATATTTGTGTCTGACAAAGGAAAGCCTGTGCAGTCTGACTGAAGGAGAAGAAACGTGAAGCTTTGAATGCAGGGGTCTAATTGTGTCCCTAGGGGATGTTAGCAGTTCTGAGTAAATATACTCAGTTTTATATTTTGTAAAGGGTGGATGGTTGAGCCAGGCTCCCGTATTGTAAATTTTTGATGAGGAACTGGTTCCTCTGGTTATGTGTCTATATTTGAGACTTCTTGTTTAATGAAAGTCAACTTTTTCCCACCTCTCTGTAAACAGTTTGTTAAGACACTCAGAACTAGAGGATCTAGTCGAGGGTTGTTATGTTTTTGTGATGTAGGTTTGATCATTGCAATATTTTCACCAGTTTTAATCAGTTTCTTGTGTTATATTTTCCCTCTTACACTAAGTAGCTTAGAATTGGAGGATCCAATCGAGTTGTTATAGTAGCATTGTGATGTATGCTTTACTATCATGCTGTTATAATTGTGTCGTTTAGGCATATCTTAGTGTCTGAAACTTCAGGTCCAATAGGATTTTGTTCTTGAATTTTTTCTCCCTTAGGCTGTTGGAAGACCGAATGTCCATAGTATACCCTTACATTTTCTCACCAAGCCTTCCCTCTGCTCATTTTAAACTCAACTTCCTGACTGGAGTTAGATCAAGACCTCACTTGCTTATGCCTTGCCTGGTCCGAGATTCTGAGTTAAAGTGATATTCTCTTGGGCCTGCGTCCATTTTAACTCCAACCATTTAAACCAACAACCAAAAAACATTGATGGGTATGAGTCTTACCTTTGCAGAAATCCAGAGGTGACTTATGGTGCTAACATCAGGAAGTGTTGAGCATAGTCTGAACTCTGGCTACAAATCAATTAGCTAGTTTCTAAAATTTCCAAAGGCACAGAAGAAATAGTTTGCCTAAGGTTTTGTTGGCATTTTTATAGGCAGGTGTGTTTGTCATTGATGGCAAGATCAGAGTATGCAACGATGGAAAAACAGGGACAACGTAAGCTCAGGAGGATTAGCGCAAAATCACATGCAGTGCGTAGGTGTGCACCAGGGATGAGGTTAACTCATTGCCAAATCTCAAGAGAGATAGTGTACTCAGGATCTTAGACGGATCAAAAGTCAAGGCCTTTGACACTTAGAAATTATTCCAAGTTAGGAGGATGTGTAAGCCTGGGAGGAGAAGCGACAGTGATCTTTGGATCCCATTGAGAATTATCGATGAACGTCAAATCTGAGCCTGAGG
>JASDQU010218105.1:1049-14510 GCA_032191745.1 Picea mariana | reverse complement strand
TCCTTCTTTGTACCCAATGAAAATACATTTGACTACCTTCTTATCCAGCTTGCTCCTCTTTTTCTTGGGAACATGCACAAATGCATCACAACCAAATACTTTGAGATGTGAAACCAAAGGATTCTTAACCAACCATACCTCATGTGGAGTCATGTCGACTAGCACCGATGAAGGATACATATTCACCAGATATCTTGCAGTGTCGATTTCCTCCACCTAGAATTCTTGTGGGATCCCAACACCACTGAGCATGTTGCTTGCCCTATCCATCAAAGTTATGTTCATTCTCTCGGAAACTCCATTTTTCCATGGGGTATATGGTGTGTTATTTTGGTGTGCTATTCCACACTTCTTATAGAACTGATCAAATTCTTTTCCACAGGATTCACCACCGTTGTCAGTTCTCAAAACTTTAATCCTTTTCTCTAAGATTATGTCTAGTTTTCCACAAGATATTTAAACTCCTTAAATATCTCAAAAACCTCTGATTTATTCCTTAGGAAATATATCCATGTCTTCCTGGAAAAATCATCTATGAAGGAGACATAATACATGGATCCACCATGTGAAGGCACTATAACCGGGCCAAACACGTCGCTATGCACCAATTCTAGAATCCCATTTTCCCTTGTCGCTTCAAATGGGAACCTCACCTGACTTTGTTTTCCATATATGCAATGTTCACAAAAGTAGACTTCTAAACTACATTAAGGAAAACCTTTGACCATACCTTTTCTTTGCATAGTTCAAAGTCTCTTTTCTCCAATGTGTCCCATCCTCTTATGCCATAGCCTGTTCGGGTCAATTATATCATGTCTTGTTGAGTCATTTTGAACTGACTTAGCTCGAGTCGAGTTGAGTCGAGTTAATTCACAATCAATTCTATTTCAAGAGAAACAATGCTATTGCATCTAGTCAAGTCGACATTCCCTAATATCTTGTATAGGGTACCAATCCAAACTCCTTTCATTAAGACCATCACACCTCTGACCATCTTGCACAAATCCTTTCGAAATAGAGTATGTACTCCAACATCACTCATATTACTGATAGATATCAGGATTCTTTCCAAACCCAGAATGTGTAACACATGTGGAAGGGTTCTTTTCCTCCCATCCTGCAGTATCAGTCAAACTCTTCCTCTTTTGACAATTTTGGTTGTCGATTCGTCCCCCAAGAACACTTCACCCCCATCATATCGTTCATATTCACAGAACCATTCTTTATGTGGTGTCATGTGATAGGATTCTCTTGAGTCAATCAACCAAACATATTGATCTGAATGTGTACTAGTTGATGCCAGGTACACATCACCTCCCTTATCATGGGTCATCTTTCTCTCAATCAATTGCTTCTCATCGGATCCAACACTGACTTCAGTTCCCTTTAACTTACAGTCCGGTTTATTATTCCCGTATTTACCACATTTCCAACATCTTCACGTCAAATGAACTGGGGATTTAGATCTACCCTTCGACTTGAAATTTCTACTAGATAATCTTCCTTTATCTCTGTCTATTGGTCAAACTCTCACTACTAGAGAATATTTGGTCGATCCTTCCATGTTCTTCCTTCTCATTTATTCCGACAACAAAGAAGAAACCATGTCCTCTAGTGCTAGTGTGGTTTTAATACTCCCAATATCCACGACTGTTGGCCCTTGACCAAGTTTTGGAAGATACTTGGTCATATTTGACCATTTTTGGGACTTCAACACCCTGACAAAGAGGCACGCAAGACGAAGCAGAGATCACAGGCTCTTGGCCCACTTTGGGTCCCTTTTTGGGTTTTTGGGAATATGTAATGAGAAAGGGATGTCGGCCCATGGGTTCACCCACGTTTAGGCCCACTTTTGTAATGTATAAACAGGTGGCTAATGAGTTAAGTAAGAGATCAAAATCTATGTGATGTTAGGCCTAAAAGCTAAGTGCTAAGGGATTTTGTAAGTGCTCTGTGCATGACTATAAGAGGCTAAGTGCAAGTTATTGTAGAAGGATTTGTGATATAGCACAAGGAAGAAGGATCTGGCGAGTTGCGCAGATCTTCTATCCTATGCGGAGTGGGATTTTGATAGATCTGTGTTGTAACCGATTGAAGACACTAATAAAGAAAAAGAAGAGTTGGTGGATGTAGCCCTAGGGTGGGGTTGAACCACGTAAATATGTGTGTTCTACTCTGTGCTTCGACTTGATGTGTTTACTTATGCTTTTGATAAATGATTTGATGTATTTAGATAGATCTACTTATGCTTTGTGTTTCTGAAATATGAATGAATGTTAGATATGATATATACGAAGATTCTTAGTGCTTATCTATTAGATCTGTCTCTTTTACTGTTGCTAAGTGATGAAATACCTTAGATCTAAGTGAATGTTGTGATGCTCTGTTCCTTCTACGAAGTATAATAAGGAATGTATGTAGATGAATGATCGATGCTAAGTGTGGTATAAGCGATATAATTACAGATCTGTGTCCCAGCTAAGGTTGCAGACACCCGAGTCTTGCAACCACCCCTGCCTCTACCTCGGGTGAGACTTCATCTGCTTTGCAGGTGTTGTCAAAAGGGCTGGTAGTTAGGGTTTTGTTGGTGCACTGTTGTAGTGTTGAACCCTGGGTATACCCCTGTTCCAACAAATGGTTCCATTGTCGGGACCTGAAACTGTGATTGTTGGGAACTAAGAAAAAAAGCTTCGTGAAAAGATTCGATCTAGAAACTGTGAAAGCTATGTGCATAGATCTGTGCCCTAGTGCACAATATTCTACTGTTCTATAAGCTCTATGATGAAAGGAAGAAGTACGGTCTATAAGAAATAAGGCCATATCTGAAGAAAAGAAGAAAGATCTGAATGCTTTGTGCTCTAAGAAAGGTAAAAGTAAGAGTTTATGAGGAAAAGAATTCATATCTGCAGAAAAGAGGTAAGATCCGAAAGATCTGTGCTTTGATAAAGGTAATAATAGTTAAAAGTTTTAGATCTGAAATCTTTGTGATCTATAGAAGTAAGATAAGTGAAATTTTTGTTTCTAAAGCATGGATCTAGGTATGATTGATAGGTTCTGTCCTAGCTTGAAAACTAGGGCACTGTTAGCTAAAAGAAATTTTGATATGCATAGATCTGATAAGAATAATGATAGATATGCTATACCTATGCATAGAAAGAATATTTGGACTAATAAGTGGATGCAGGATCCTAGAAAGAATTTTTTTTAGGCTAGCTACCATGATCCTAGTGCGCAGTACAAAAGAAGATGGGGATCATTTAAAATAAAGAGAGGATTAACCCTCTGCTATAGTTCTAGAAAACCAAGCCATCTGGCTAATGAATGCCCTGGTGGAAAACCTAGTTGTCTCTGTTGCAAATCTATGGACCATAAAGTTTTTGATTGCCCTAGAATGATTGCTAAGCTTGAAAGAATGAATCTGAACCAGGAGAACCCTAAGGTAGATCTAGAAATAGCAGAACCCTAGAAAGAAATAGAGAAGATGTTATTACAGATGAAAGACACCTTGAATGACCACCAACATGTTAGGTTATCAGAGATATTTAAGGAAAAAGAATTCATCGAAGTACGAATAGGAGACTTCGACATTGACTGTGTTCTGGATGAGGAAACACAGGTGAATATTATGACATAAAGAACTTGGGAAGATATAGGGAGGCCTGCTATGATTCCATCCCTAGGAGGAATAGGGCTATTCAGAGGAAAACTGGTGAACCTATGTGGAAAGCTCACTCAGATATCTATGCATACTAATGGAACTTCGACAGAAGAATATTTTGAGATTATCAAATTTATTGAGAACAACACCCCGTTTACTATGTTACTTGGAAAAACTTGGATTGAAAGAGACCAGGTTAGAAAGAAGGGAGAAGAAAAGGTTTTAGGACAACAGAGAGAAGAGTTAAACGATTTTATGACTAGAAAGATTGCACAGTTGATTAAGGAACCATAGAATAGATCAAAGCTACTCAGCGCTAGAAACCCAGATGTCGAAGATGTAAGAACGTATAAGAACTCATAGATGACTGAAGTAACTACCCCAGGTAAGGAAGAGGTATTACCCCAGAGTCCTAGGAAAGAATTTCAATAGTGCAAAGTGCCTATGTTCAAGAAAAATAAGAATCAGAACGGGAAAATAACCACCGAGATGAAGCTCACTGGGAAAAAGGATAGAAATATGAATAAGAAGAAGGCTAAGATTGAAAAGCTACAACAGGTGCCCAAGGGTACCTCACCAAAATAAATTTTACAGAATTGGAGCTTCACTGGGATATCAAAATGACTACATAGGTCACTTCGCCATGGCGAAGCAATATAGCCATTAGAGGCCGATATATCTGTTCGACTACCACTCCGAACGACCCGTAAAGAATTGATGGCTCATCACCAGACTATTAGGCCATGTCATAATGGATAGAACAAGAGTTAATGAAGCCCCATATCCATTACAAATGATCCGTTACAAAGTTACTTACTTATTCTATCGTGCCATGCACGGAAGACACTTTTGCTAATTACGAATTTTAGTCTGCAGATTACATGAATTGTGAATAGTGATTACTCCACTTTTACTATCTACCCTATTACAGTACCTACGCCACTTTGAGAACTTGAGATATTGATACTGAGCGTATATGTCCGATGAATTTAGGGCAACTGAAGAATCTGTAAGAGAGGTACTCGCTAGCCTGCGAGCTGAAAGAGTCATGTCAGAGAGAGGATTGTCTACAGGTTTACAAGAATCATCGATGAGAGGAGTGCAAGCCTCCCCATCAACTGCTCGAGCAGGAACATCCTGAGCTGACGCAAAAAGAAGAACCAAACATAAATATGATCTGGCCAACATGAAGTTGGTTCCATCCATCCTACCTGCTTATATACCACCTCTGAGTGGTGAGATCAACAGAGACAGTGTACCTAGAGACTTTGAGTACACTCTAGTCACTGCGTACCTGTTGAAAGGGGTACATGCAGTCCACATAGATCAAGACAAGCTTACAGCATTGAAGTTTAGGAACTTCAACCTGGGGGATCGAAAATTTTACAACATGCTTGCCCCATACAAGTACCTAACCAGAACCAAGGGAAAGAATTCAAATATTATCGCATAGTCATGGACCCAGAACCTCATGCAGTCTACATTGCTGAATGTGATGAAGATCCTACACTTCGGACGACACCAGGAAGTGAACGTGTGTGTAAAGTTGATGATATCCTGTTACCATGGAGGGTACCTATGGTTGAACCGACACATCACTGTGGATCCGACCTTGATCAATCAGATCGAAGAGCTTAGCATGAAGGGCCATGATCCCCATGATTACTATCTTGGAAAGATCTCAGATTGCGCTCTTTCTCATAAGATCAAAGAATATTATGGTGATTTTGAGAAAGGCGTGCAAGGATACAAGGCAGCTTCTATTGAAAGTTGCACAGTGTGCCTCACCTTTCAACTGATCATAGGGAAGTTGGTATGCAAGAATCAACCAACGCAAGTATCCAGCTTTGTAGTTGACCTCACAGGGAAGTGCACAAAGGGACTACATATGAACTGGGTGAAGTACATGGTGAATCAACTTGATATTTATTTTAGAGAAGCCCAGGATCAGGGGCATGAATTCCATTTTAGCTGGCTCTTAATACTTATAACTTTCGTTGCATGGGAGCTACCAGAAGGTGCAACCTTCCAAGACATCAACCGCTTTGAAGCTTTGGCTGTGAAGTTCAGTACACTATGGTACTCGAACGATATGAAAAAGCAGTGGAAATCCAATGCCATCTTCCACACCTACTACCCCCAGTTGAAGCTCGCCATCTAGTCCGAGCCTTGCATGACCCCGAATAATTTACACAGATTTTGACCTTTGATGAAGTTCAACGTGGAATGCCATTTAATGTATATTATAGTGCGTGCCGATGAGCACAAGGAACAACTTCAGTCTTATTATAAGCTGACAGAAGAAGACCTAGAGGAGATCACCAAGGAATGGTTGACGAACCTCCTTGTTTCAGAAGAACCTCCAGAAATGTCCAACATCGACAACCCAGAAGCTACGCAGGATACACCTGGGCCCAGTAAGACAAAGATAATGAAGAAGACGAAGAAGACTGAAGAAGTCCATGATATAGACAACCTATCTATGAGGATGACTTCCATTACACCAGATCAAGAAGGTGATGACGAAGAAGTTGAACAAAGGAGAGAAGATGAAGTGGGAATCATAAAGAAGAGGAAGGGTTCACTTTCGGAACCTTCCTCTCAAAAGAAATCGAAAGCACTTGTAACTAAGTTATAGACCACGCTCACTCTAGATGACTTCAGTTTCCTCCTCGCAACTATGAATGAAGCTATAGAAGAGATAATAGAAAATCAGGAAGCTAAGCAAGAGACAATGTACAATAGACTTGAAATCGAGCTCCAAGGAGTGCAGCAGGCACTTCAGTCTAGCTGCGTAGTCTCCACTACACTCCTGCCATAAGGAACAACAGAAGGGAAGGATGAACCAGTTCAACTTTGCAAGATTGCTGACATAGTCAAAGTACGCCTGCGGAAAGCACAAGTAGAAACAACATAGGTCACCCAGGCCTTAAAGAAAGCACAGGAGGAAATCATCAAACAATGCTGAGCTGCGCAACAAGAGAAGGAAACTCTCCAAGCAAAATTTGAAGGAGACAGAGTGAAGATCCAAAAAGAGAAAGAACAACTACTAGTGAAGTATATAGGGATTGAAGAAGCAGTCAAAAAAGAATTTTGCTATGTGACCGGCTTAGAGAAGAAGGCAGAAGAACCCATAGAATGCCAAGTGATGAAGCTTGCTAAAGTTATTCAACAACTTCAACAAAGATTCGTAGAACTAGAGCTTCATACCATACCAAGTACCCCACAAGAAGAATGTGACCAATGAGAAATAACTTCCCAGAGCACAATAGAAAGGATTAAAGCGCTCACTGAGGAATGCAAACAATTAAGTAGCAGAAGTGCGTAACTACATGAGAACCTAACCGAGAATACAGAATTGCATAAATTGGAGTCGTAGCTCCAGGAGGTGAAGCATGAAGCCGAAAATCTATAGGTACAGCTGAAGGTCCTATCACCCGTAGAGAAAATGAAGCGGTCTCACAAGTAGTGCACCACCCAACAACAGATCCATTTGATCCAGAGCAAGGTAATGGAAGTAACTCAACAACTTCAGCCTATGCAGGATAAGGCATGTCAACTATTTACAGAGATTGAGAGCCAAGGAACAGAGCTGGAGCAGGTCATGATTTCAGCACAACAATGCCTAGAAGGGCCAGTGAACATCACACTCATATAGGAGTTCGCCGAGCAAGAAGCCATGGCACAACAACAGGTCAAAGTAGATCAAGCCAAGATTGAGGCATTCGAGGTAGAACTTATCAAAGTTGAGTGACTCAGGATGAGTCACATGTGAGTGTTGGGGGCCTGTTGGCCCTTGACCAAGTTTTGGAAGATACTTGGTCATATTTTACCATTTTTGGGACTTCGACACCCTGACGAAGGAGGCATGCAAGACGAAGAAGAGATCATGGGATCTTGACCCACTTTGGGTCCCTTTTTGGGTTTTTGGGAATATGTAACGGGAAAGGGATGTCGGCCCATGGGTTCACCCATATTTAGGCCCACTTTTGTAATGTATAAATAGGTGGCTAATGAGTTAAGTAAGAGATTGACATCTATGTGATGTTAGGCCTAAAAGATAAGTGCTAAGGGATTTTGTAAGTGCTCTGTGCATTACTGTAAGAGGCTAAGTGCAAGTTATTGTAGAAGGCTTTGTGATATATTGCAAGGAAGAAGGATCTGGCAGGTTGCGCAGATCTTCTGTCCTATGCGGAATGGGATTTTGATAGTTCTATGCTGTAACAGATTGAATACACTAATAAAGAAGAAGAAGAGTTGGTGGACGTAGCCCCAAGGTGGGGTTGAACCACGTAAATCTGTGTGTTCTTCTTTGTGCTTCAACTTGATGTGTTTACTTCTGCTTTTGCTAAATGCTTTGATGTATTTAGATAGATCTACTTATGCTTTGTGCTTCTAAAATATGAATGAACATTAGATCTGATATATACAAAGATGCTTAGTGCTGATCTATTGGATTTGATTTGTTTTATTGTTGCTAAGTGTTGAAATACCTTAGATCTAAGTGAATGTTGCGATGCTCTGTGCCTTCTACGAAGTATAATAAGGAATGTATATAGATGAATAATCGATGCTAAGTGCGTTATAAGTGATATAATCACAGATATGCATCCTAGCTAAGGTTGCAAACACCTGAGTCTCGCAACCACCCCTACCTCTACGTCGGGTGAGACTTCATCGGCTTCTCAGGTGTCGCTGAAAGGGCCGGTAGTTAGGGTTTTTTTGGTATGCTATTGTAGTGTTGAACCCTGGGTCTGCCCCTGTGCCAACAATGACTAAGCTATCCTAGGAGTCTAGCAAAGAACATAATAGGCTAATACACTTCTCCTCCTCAGTGATCTTGATATCCACAGATGATAATTGGCTTAACACGGTGTTAAACACATTTAAATGATTAGTCACCAAAATTCCATCACTCATTCTCAGAAGATACAGTTTCTTTCTGAGAAACAACTTATTAACCAGATATTTCAACTAGTATAAGCTTCCCATCTTGTCCCATAGTTTCTTGGCCCAATCTTCAGTTGATACATTCAACAGTACTGAATCTGCAAGACAAAGATGAGTCATACTTCTTGCTCTTCCTTCAAGTTTCTCCCATTCTTTCGTCGACATGCCTGTCGGCTGGGTACCTGGAAATACCAATTTCCATTGTTCTCGATCTACAAGAAGATCTTCCATTTTAAGCTTCCAAAGCTCAAAATTCTGGCCATTGAAGTTTTCTATTTCTATTCTTGAACTGCTCGCCATTCTTTACCATGATCTTAAACACAATTTATGACTTTCAACTCTTACTATACCTAGGATTTAGTTCTTAGATTCAAGATTGGTAAATCAAGATCTAATACACTCGTCAAATCATAACACGGCTCTAATAACACACTTGTCAGGGAAAACCTAAGCTCTGATACCACTTGTCAGGAAATGAGAGACACTTCCACACTAAACCTAGTAGAAGAGAAGAATAATTTAATCAAGAACGTGTTGACGGGCATATGCGAACATACCGTCAACAAGATGGGAAAGGTCTGGTCCGAGGTTATCTAAGTAACCTAAGTCGTTTAAATATAACCTACCCTGATGGGTTTTACGACTCCGTTAGCCGATGAAAACACTAAGGTAAACTATGAAAGGAAAAACAAAAAATAACTATGTACCTACATGAAACTAATATGTACATTCACTAATATATAAATGTTGCAAGACTTTATTTACAAGATATATAATATGCATATATACATATAAAAGGTTTATATATAGCCTTGTGAAACTAAGTGTTTAAACAAAATTTTAAGTATCAGATAAACATACAAGACTAACTATGAATAAAGAAAATCCACACACAAAAAAGAATGAATGCAAATTATATTGATGTAACTTAACAAAGCAATTTAAGTTTAAATGTTAATTCTCATTCATTCAATAAAATAAAAAAACTAAACTAATAAAAGACAAACTAACCTTTTACTGATCAACAACTAAAATCGAATTATAAATGTGTCTTCCTGTAGCAATCTGCTCCTGCAACTTTCCTATTGAAGATAAATCTATGACAAACAATTCTTATATTTATCAGACCTTAAAGATATTAGAGAAAATTCACTTTACTCTCACATTTCACATCCCATTTATAATACAGAAAGAAACTTTGTGTTTTGTTAACCCCAGGTGAGGATATTAATAATCCTTGATATCAAGTCTCAATTTGATAAATGGATCTTTGCAAATCTAAAATATATAAATAAACTCAATACATCTTTAAGATTCACCTCACATAAACACAATCACCTGAAATTATATGATTTTGGGACTAAGGACTATTAAAAGATTGGAAAAATTAACACATAAATACTAGTGGTTAATCATGCAATGATCCGACAAACTAAATCTAGTTCAAATCGATACATAATCAAATACTTGGATAAATATAAATCACAATACCCAGATTATAAAATACGCACTGAAATGTTTAACTCAGAGGTCAAAAGCCTTGGCTAAAGTGTAATTCCATATTTCTTAATGAAACATTCTGTAGTCCATATCTCCCCCCCAAAATAATCCTTCTGTTGTCAAGTCTTAACCAAGTATTTAAACACTAAACTGATCCATTACTCATACCCATGGGATAGAGATAGATCTTCTGAAAATAGATTCTTCAAACCAAATTCTAACTTCGGTTTATGACAATAATGTTTATAACAACTTAACAATAGTTTGTTATAACAAATTTCAAAAATACTTTCTTCATTGTTTGAAATAGAAACTATTTGCAAATATGTTTTTTTTTATGATTCTCCAATGAGCCAACATTGTATAGAATATCTTTCATGCTCCTTCTTGAGACCTGTAAAAAATAATAATAAAATAAATCTAATTGAAAAAAAAAAATCTCATAAACTAATTTAAGACAAGCTACACAATCTATGATTCTGTAGCTAGTCTAATAACCGTGTAACAAACCATGCTTTAACAAGCCAATCAAAACAATTAAAACAAACCATGCTTTAACAAGCCAATCAAAACAATTAAAACAAACCAAAAATTTATTTACAAAATCAAACATTTGAAAAAGAAGAATAGTGCATTTTTTAACTCAGAACAACATTGATATTAGTCGAATGCTTAATGATGATATCCCCATATTTTCTGAACCCTTTGTTTTCTCGAGGAAGAGTTCGCTGCAATTCAAATCCCGATTTTCTCTTTCAAGATCTCTATTTTGCATCAACATCTGATTAGGATGCATTTTCAAGTATGGGATGTCTTTATAGTATCTACGAATCCATGTTAAACATTCATTACAATATACAGGTTCCAGATTTGGGAGAGTTTGCTTATAGCCTGAATTTGGGGTCTTTTCCCGTGCTATCATAGTCTTTAAATAGTTTTGGATTCCCGTGAATCCCTCAAATTTATGAAGGAATGGAGGTAAGTTTGAAACGAAATCATACTGTGGAGGATCATCCCTTTCTGAATCCAAGCTTACACTCTCGACAGAGTTTAAGTCTTCTATTATAATCATTGGAACATGATTGTCCCCGTGTTTCTATTTGTTCCTTGTCATTCTTGACAGGATTCGTCCACTTCTTTTATTTCTAAAATATGTATCATAGACATCTTGACTAATTTGTTTTATCTTCCCTTTAAATTTGTCATTGACTACTGGTATCGAAGACTTTGAGTGTCCAACAACATCTAACGACCCATCCCTTAAACAAATGAGCACCTTTTCTAAGGGTTTCTTCGGCATAAACTCACGCTTTTTGGATTCCATTTTAGTTATAGAATGAATCTCGGCTTGATCACTGGGCGAAATGACATAGTCATTTTGGACTTGAACTTCTATTCAAAATCGTTAAGTGAATGAGACAAAGTTTTTGGAGAAACAAGTTCCTTAGTACCCTGAGTTAAGTGGGTGGAAGGATCAATTTGCAGAGGTAAGAACGCATTCCTTACCAGAAAATCTTGCCAGGTGTCTCATGTGCTAACCAAATGGAAAATGACCAAAATGTGAATTAAACCATGGTGAAATAAGCTAGACTCAGGGTTGGGGTTTGGCCTTTGATTAAATTTTGACATCTTTCGCAGGCTCTTAAGCAAGAGAAATGGCACCTTTAAATTGAATCCTTGGAATGCCATTAAAATACGTATGTGAAACAAGAACACTAACCCGCAACTCCCTTCACAGGTTACAAATTGCTTTATGATCAACAATAAACCATGTCAATAGGTTTTAAACAATTCTATCAACATACCTTTTACATGGTAGCACGATTTCCTTGATACCAATAGAGAATGTCAAGGAATGCCAATTACTTTCATATTTTTGAACCACCGATCACCTTCTTGAGTTAAACCAATCGCCTTAGCTACAAATTCTTTGGTAACCTGCAACTGAATATCACCTATTTTGGCCCTGGTTCCATTGAATGTTGTGGCGAAATTTCTGAAAACCTCTATATTAAAGCCATCGAAGGATTGGAAAACCTTTTCCCAAATGAACTAAACCAGACTATCCACCACGTCATTATGAGACAAAAAATATTATGAGCCATTCGTCTCCATCCTAACTATGGGATCCATGAGCTCGTAGATGGTGGACCAAAAGAAACAACAACAATGTTCATCAGAAGAAGAACCTTGTGCTTGCAACAACCCAAACCAATAAACAATTGAAGAGACTAATATGGCATACCTGGTGATAAATCGACATCTAATGAATTGAGGTGGTGCTACCATTATTTCCCACTCTGAGTTTTGATTATCTCCAAAAAACTAGAGGACAAAAATTGCAAGCCACTAGATTCACGAAACCCTCGTTACTTGCCACAAATGACTAACCCGAAATTGAGAACATCAACACACTTGTAGGATAATAATCCATGAGTTTTAACTAGGTTGTAGTCTTAGGTTTGATTAAATAAAAACGATTGCATATATTTCGTATTGGGTCCAAGTCTCCATTAGGTTATGAGTGATGCTTAGATTTTAAAAATAATTCATATGGCCATCAATAAAACATAGTTCAAACCTTTTTGATTTAGACTTCCAATCGAAGAAAACAAACAATCACCTTTAACATGTACAAAGGAGATTACCACAAGATTTTGGTCGATGATATGTAAGAAAAGGAGGACTTCAATTTCATTCCTTACAGTCATGATAATCTAATTGGATATCGGTGGCCACCCACCTTTTCCAACTGGGTCAAAACAATTTTCTGGCAATTTTGGTAATTTACTATTTTTAGGAGTTTTTCACTTCTGGAGCCGTTTTGAGGCCCTAAACGATGTTTTTTGGGAAAACAGTGAGAAACATGGAATATCCTTCACTATTTCCCCCAAAATGAATCTCCTCGATGATACCTTTCCAATGGGCTATCATATGCCTAAAACGGAGATCGTATGCAAAAGTTAAGATCCCGAGAAGTTGATGTACTAACTTACCCAAATGGGGCCCACATGACTTTTGGTGCTTCATCTCCTAGAGTTAGGTTTTTGGATGTCTAGGGTTTTTGGAATTCCTTTTTATTGTAAAAAGGCCTTTAGAGCCTCATTGTAATCATTTTCTTGCGAATGAGCACAACCGTCACATCTCTTCTCAGAGATAAGCCGCCACCATTCCAACAAGCTTATTTCTGCTGCATTTTACAATTTTAGCTTATTTATTTATTGAATAGAAAACCCATTTTACTATATCTCTATTATTTTGTGTTAAGCACCTGTTAATAATCTATAGCCATTTCTTTCTTCTCATAAAATCCAGATTAGTGGTATTAGAGCAGTCTGCTCCTTGTCGCCTTA
>JASDQU010218104.1:7684-18078 GCA_032191745.1 Picea mariana | reverse complement strand
AGTGATTGTTTAAGATCGGTTCATTTATAAAATGTAAAGTGAGCTAATGTGAAAGTTATCATATTTATTCTATATGCGATCCCTCCTGCTCCATCGCCCCTGCCCGAAGCTATTATTATATATGTAATTATGCTTTTCTTTCTTTCATTCAGAGGCATTGCACTTAGATATTTGGCTTTCCTGCTCCCCTTCTAGCTCAACAATATTTATAATATTTATTCTAGATGTTTAAGATATTATTTCGGTCGTAATATAACAACCTTATATTTATTCAGAGGCATTGCACTTAGATAATTCATAATATTTATTCGAGATGTTTAAGATATTATTTCGGTCGTAATATAACAACCTTTCACGGAGAAAAGTGTTCACAAATTCGATAAGTAACGTGAAACTCATAATATTTATTCTCAATATGATAAGGTAAAGTGAAAGTGTCAATAATTATCAATGATACAACTTCGATATCCAAAAAAAAGGTAAAGCGAGTTAAAGGAAAAGTCATAATATTTATTCTATATTAAAGGAAAAGTGATGTTTATTCTATATTCTATATTAAAGGAAAAGTCATAATATTTATTCTATATTAAAGGAAAAGTGATATTTATTCTATATTCTATAAAAAGTAAAGTGAGCTAAAGTGAAAGTCATCATATTTATTCTATATGCGATGTATAAAAAGTAAAGTGAGTTATTATAGTGAAAGTCATCATATTTATTAAAGTGAAAGTCATCATTTTTATTCTATATGCGATGCTTGAATAGAGTGAACGTGTCATTTACATGATGGATGTATAAAATTTGATACTTAAAATGAAAGTGTAAATATTCATAGATGCTAGGAAAGTTGTTTATAGAAATTATTTATAACTTTATTTATTTTTACTAAGGTGATGGGTTTATTTATTTATGTTACGACACTTGTTATAGCTATAAGTTAAATATCTTTTAACTAAATTTTGAAGTTAATTTAAGTTGGTTTTGATATGAGGTGTTAAACAATCACTCCAAGGACACAAGGTTAATTGTGATCTCTTCCCCTATCGGAAAAGTGCACACGTCTTACCATCTGTACTATCTCATAAGACTTATAACATGCATAAATTGAATATTGCTTAGAATTTGAATAAATAATATTTAGCATTTTCCTAGTTCTAGGAAAATTGAAACATAAATAATTAACATGTTTTGGAATATTTTGATTTTTTAAATATTGTTTATAAAACATTATGAACATAAATTAAGTATTATTTAGAATTTGGATAAATGATATTTAGCATTTTCTTTGTTTTAGGTAAAGTGAAACATGAATGATTAACCCGTTTTGGAATATTTTGATTTTTTAAAATATTGTTTATAAAAAATTATGAATGTTTGTTTGAATTTGTTGTTAAGGGTGTATTTATGTTAGGAAAATGTGGAAGGATTTGCACACATTTTTGTTTTAGGTAAAGTGAAACATGAATGATTAACATGTTTTGGAATATTTTGATTTTTTTAAATATTTTTTATAAAAAATTATGAATGTTTGTTTGAATTTGTTGCTAAGGGTGTATTTATGTTAGGAAAATGAGAAAGGATTTATACAAATTTTTAATGAATATTTTTTTATTAAATTAATTTTATTAAAATAATAAATAAAAATTAATTTTATTTATGATGATAATGAGTTTTTATTAGTATCTTGAATAGTATTGAATTCTAAAAATTAAAAAATGTGTATTTAATGCTTAAGTTTATAAGGTTTTCACAAATTATGAAGGATTAATGAATATTTTTTTATTTAATAATTTTATTAAGTTTGGAAATAATATATTTTTATTTCCACTATAATGAGTTTGATATTAAGTATATTGAATGGTATTGAATTCTAAAAATTAAAAAAAATTATATTTAATCTTTATGTCTATAGGTTTTTCAAATTAAGTATTTAAACAAGTTGTTCTAAATTTTGTGTTTGCCTCAACTTTGTAATAAAAAATATATTGTTTATATTTTTAAAAGTAGAAAGAAAGACACTTCAAATTACAAGCAGATTAAAATTAGTCCTCTTTTAATCATGTCTTGTATGGGATTATTGTTAAAACCAAGATTAGTTTATGGTTAGAAAATTATGACAAAAAGTGAAAGGCCAAGATATTTTAGAAACTACTATGCACAAACCACACTTAGTAGGATTGTTGCAAAGGATTATTAAGAAATTAATTGTGATATAAGATTTAAGTTAGGTTGTCAATTGTCCTTTATCTTTTTTTGAAATGTATATTGACAAGTTAAAGTCATGTTTGGAAGAAGCAAGTTGTAATGACACTACCTTATGTGGGATAGTAATATCCATTCTTTTTTATGATGATGATATTGTTCTTTTGGAAGGAAGCCCATTAATATTGAAACAAAACGAATAATTATCAACAATTAATGGTTTATTTTACTTGGAAAACATAAAAGAAAAGGAAAAAATCATAATTTTATTAAATAAAACAAAATTCCATTCCTTATATGCTAAAGAGAATGTCTTAGGAGCCTTTATTTTGATCCCTATATTAAAAAAAAGAAATCAGTCATCCCACTAGACTTATCCCTCTCATGGATCTAGACATAAAAGAAATCTCATATATCATCAACTTATAAACGTCATTATATCAACCTATAGGTCCATACATATCTCACTAATAGATTCAAAAGGTCATCTTAAAATAGTTCAAGAAATATCTAAGATCTTATGAGAGCACAAAATTATACAAAATATTTATCATATATCTAGTAAGGGATCTCATTAGATATCCATTAAAATTGTAATAGATCACAAAGAAACTAAAACCACATGAGGCGATCAAAGAAAACGACGATGATAATAGCTTGAGGATTGTCCATCCTTAATCTCCTAAATATGCTAGACACAATGATAAAGTAGTTTTGGAGATCCCACAAGGCAGCTCGTTCCTTTCCCTATAGAAATAATAAAAGTACTTTGATTAAAAACAAATTCAAAAGATTTGATCTCCTCAAATATAAGTATTTAAAAAAATTCCAATGAGTTGACCCGCCTCATCCAATTGATAACTACAATGTAATACCCAAAAGTTTGCAATTTTTATACACCTTTTTCATCTGCAAGCATGAGAACAAACTTCAAAGCCATCAATTCTGAAAACTTATTCATTCATCTTACTATATTAGCCTTAAACTTTAAACAATGAGTGTCCCTCAAGTATAAGGTGCCACCTACCCCACTAAATTGAGGATTACCTTGAGCAACACCATCAAAGTAAGCCCAAGAACTCCAACTATCCATTTCTTCTACTACAAAATGCCTAGGAGGATTTGGGAATTTTATTTGCTTAAGGAAATTGAGGATATTTGGTCCTTGAGTAGCACATTGAATGTCTAGGGTATTCTTTTCTACAAGTGTGCTAGCATTCCTCATGAGCCAAATGCCTAGTGCAATAATGAGAGATAAGGCTCTAAAAGACTTCATATTGACATTTTCACACCACAGACGCATATACTCTTCCAATAAAGTCCCCCCCATACATATTTAAATCTAGTAAGATTCTCCACCTCCTTCCAAAACTGAACAGAATATGGACATAATACAAGTAAACGATAAATAGTATCTTCATATTCTTGCATAGAGAGAAACTGCTAGGGCCAAATCTACATCTCTTCTTCAAATTATCCCAAGAGATAATTTTATTCCTAAGCAACAACTGCATAAAAATCCAAGACTTGAGAGGGAATTTAAATTTATAGATTGATTTGAACCACCATAATTCATTTCTTAGCACCTCACCTTCACAAAACACTTTTTAACCAAGTTTCTGAGTATAGTATCCACCTCTTCAATCATAACATTTCATCATCTGAGTCTTTGATCTAAACATGATTAACCTTTAGAGAAGCAATGTATCCCTACCATTCTCTATCATCCTCACCAATTAAGCTTATAACTTTTGCCAATTTCTATTCTTGACTCTATAACTACATGTACAAGACCTTTCTCTTGCAAAGATTTAACCAAATTTCCACTAAGTTTGTAGGTTTCACCACATCCAACCCATGGATGTACACATATTCTTACTCTATTCCATTTACCCACCTTCTAGACGAGACAATTCCAAAACATTGAAAATGCTAGAATCATTTCCTTCCGTATAATGGATGCATTATGAAATTATTTTATAGGCTTATTGATCCTAGATTAAGATTATCAAGTGCCACATATTTTCGATAAACATGTTGAATCCATAGACCTTGAATTGCTAACAATCACCAACAACATTCCATTGCCAATGCTTTTGCAAGTCAGTGAGTATTTTTGAGACCTCAATCACCAAGTTCCTTAGGAATTGAAATCTTTTACCAACCCATGCTATACCACAATTCCTTAGGATAACTAGAGGTCGAATATGAACAACAAAATCTGGGTATGACTCACGAAGGTGCTGAAAAACTATAACAAAACACATTGTGGAATTAAACATACTCCATGGCACATAAAGGTGACTCATATCACATGCTCTGAACAATAGCAACATAGGAATGTTTCCAAGATTGAACCAAGTATTGTAAAAGCATAAGGCCCTCCTGAGATTTCCAAAGGGGTGCCAGGAGGAGAAGGTAAGATATGCAGTACCATAAGGAGAATACAACAGATTGAACCAGTGTGTCAAGAGACACAATATCCAATCAGAATCCCACTTGGGAAACTAAATGGGAATACGCATGTGAAGTGAGGATATAAATTCCCTGGAAAAAAAGCCAAATGGAAGTAATGCTAAATGGGAAAGCTACAAACGGAAGTGATTAATGGTAGGGACATCAATGCCAATCTCCTTGAGGGTGTGTGAATGGTGGCATAAAAACAAAGAATTTCCACTATATGATGAAGCAGGGGGCTTATGTTACATGATAATCCAACAAATACCAACCATAAATTGGGGATTCCATAGGGTATGGTTGTCAACACAATGAGAAGGAATGCACATGGCTCCACTCTGGTATGTAGAATAATTGGACTCTTGATCCCTAAGGGGATTGAATGGCATGGGCACCAAAATTCAACAAGGGTCACTATTCTATGGCACCCATGTGAGGAATGTTCTATCACTGGATAGATAGAAAATTCATAATATGAGGGGTTTGGTCCATCTACCCAAGTGAGGGGGGGTCCTACCAGAAATTTCCATGGAATGCAAGGAAAATGCAATAAACAGATGGGAGTTAAACTATGATAAATGCCAGGGAAATCAAGGCTTGAGGGAGACCCATATCCATTAATAAAGAGGATATCCATGGTTAATGCATACTCATAAGTCAACAAATATGAAGAAAAATTGGTGCTTAAGTAATGTAGACAAATGGGTAAAAATTCAATGTGAATAGTACAAGCTTTAATCCTTCTTGGAAAAATAGATTCTGGGTGAAGTGTTAAATCTCAAAATTATGAGAATGGCTCCAAAATATGATGTTAATGATGCATATGGTGCATCAATTGGAATATGGATGAGGGGATGAACTACTAGGGGTGGCCTAGAGTGGTGAGTGTGGGATAACCAATCTATTTTTTAATTACATAGAGTAAAATGTCTCAATATATAGTACTGATCATCAACTATATGAAATTTGTAGATATTGCACAAGTTAGGGTGGTGGTATATATAACTTAGAGGGAAAGAGATGGGTCTACCCAACCTAGGCCATTGGGGCTTAGGCATAGAGTGGATAGTGATCAACTCTGAAATTGGCCAAAGGGGCCATCATGGCCCCAAGAATGAAATCCCCCCATAAGATGTTGGTGGGGGGAAATGATAAGATATAGGTAGGTGGGAATGATGCCCCATATTGTGTGTATAGGTAGCATGCGAGGGGAATATCCCAGATGACATACATACATATATGCAATATGAATGTAGTTTTGGAAAGGAAAAGGTGAATTTCCAATATTCTATTTACATATGAGTTAGGGGGATTCAACTTTTGGGTTCACAAATAGGTTTCATAATACCAAGGGTTATATTTGGATATGGAGAGAAAAATTTCATTTAGAATATCTTTCAAGTCGATGGCATACTAGTCGGAGGAACTAAGATGTTGCAGTAAAAAGTAGGAACGATGATAGGGATCATCCTAAGGGTAATATAGAATGGGAAGGGACTCTGGAACATCCTCACCAAAATGGAAGATGGGAGGAGTTGGCACTACTAGATGAGGTGGTGGAAAGTGGGGTAGTGAACCCATTATCAACACCATGGGAATAAGAGGTGTGGTTCACATATACGACATCTATAGGGGTAGAATGAAGACTAGTGAATAGAGGATCCATCGATGTTGAGACCAAAGAGGTATTAGGCACACAAGGGATGCTTTGATGTACCGCAGAGGAAAATGAAATATTTTTTGATATTTTCAATCCCATGGAAATTGACAAGTAGAGAATTTGCATGGAATTCTCATCTGTTTTCACTTCATGAGGGCCAATTTCAATGATGGGTTCACTGTTGGCCTGAAAAAAAAATTATTTCCTAAGGGAGAGGTCCTCTACTACTAGGGCTTGGTGGTTCAGAGAAGCGTAATCCAACTGATGAATGATGTCAAAGCACTACAAGGAAAAGACCCTCTAGTGGAGGTTTTTGCGGACGCCCCTATAAAAATATCCCAAAAATCCGTTTATAGTGGATGATACTAGCGGAGGTGAGCGGGTGAAGGTTTTAGTAGATGTTTTTACGTTGGTGCTTTTATAAGTACATAACACACATATGCATTTTATACAACAGGTGCATCGGTTCCCTCAAAACTAGTGCATTGTAGCAGGGTTACTTCAAATAAAGAAAAGTATTATCCGATGTGCTTCAGAAATAAGGATGCATCGGAAAATAATGACGCACCATAATAATGTTCTTTAAAAAAACTTTGGTGCGCAACGTAACACTAGAAGCACCAGTGCGCTATTAGTAGAGAACACCATTATATGGTTAAATAAAAAACATTTACGCACCAATGTAGGATTGCGTCAAAAAATATATTCTGATGCACTCCATTGTATCATGTGCATCGATGTGCACCAGTTCTCCAATAAGGATCACCATGTTACGGTTAATTTCAAAAATTATGCAGTGCGCTATGTAAAACCAACTTCACCAGGGCATCTATTATTATACCGCACTGTGTCATGCTTAAACAAAAAATTTCGCACGATTGTAGTTTTTCAAAAAAATGTACGGCGATGCACTATGTAGTAGTATATGCACCAGTGTGCACGTGTGCCCAAAAACACGCACACCATGCTAGGACTGTTTTTAAAAAATATATATAACTGGTGCGCTCATTAAACATGTATGCCCCAGTGCATTTGTTCATTGGGTGCACTAGAGCAAGGTTTTATAAGAAAAAATTATCGACGGTAAAAATCATTTTTACCATTTTCAATGTTGTACAAATCAAAAGCATTGGTGCAACCTTTTCCTATCTGAAGCACCCTTCCATCAATACTTTTCTTAGTTTCATTCCTTTCATTTGTTTTTTGGTGCGTGAATTTTGAATTTTTCCAAACAATGGTAAATTTTATTGTTTTTTTAGTACGTCGCAACCATGCCTCCCCAACAAAAAAATGTCTAGGTAATTTCCTTGTTTTTTCATAAATTAAGTTTTCATCGGATTAAAACTTAAAATTGAATGAAATTTTAACTGTTAAAAAAAACACAAAAAAAACTATGCGGTGCGTTCAAAGCTCTCGACTCGCACCGCCTACGGTGCGACCTGTAAATTTATAGGGTGCACCGCGTACCTTGTTACCTTTCTCGACAATGTGTTGGTAAACATAAACGCACTGATGCGGCCATTTAACGACGCACCATATAAAATCATATAAATGGTGGGGCGATGCATCAAAGTACAGATAATGCACCGGGTCATTAAAGTACATGGCGCACAGTCCCTTATGAGATATATTTTTACACAGTGCATTGGTAAACATGCACACTGGGGAATTCATGTTTACCAAATGCATTGTCGATAAGTGTAACATTGTGTTGCGGTGCACCTAGTAAATGTTTTGGTGGAACCATACGTGGTGTGATAGTAATGACTAGAACGATCCGTAAAAAGTTCCGTACTCGAAAATTTGAAATTTTTTATGTGACGGTGTGACTACGTTTATTACATGCACCATTGCGTGTAGTGAACGTATATGCACCTCTTTTTTGATAATTTTTAAATAATTGTTTATGTGGATTAATATTTTAATTTGTTTTTTGGTTTAAGTGGTGTGTAGGATAAATGTAATGCACCGGGGCGTATGTGTTGTAGTGTAGCACCCCGATGCGGTATTGTTTTCCAACACACAACATAACATAGTAGAACATATTTTTTTGGTGTGTTAGTTTACACTGACGCACTAGTCACAGTGCTTACTATATATATGTGCACCATCGATGGTGCGTGACTGTTTTTTGGGTGAAACATTAATGATTTAGTAGATTTTTTTTATGTTTTATGTATGAGTGAGGCTGATGTATTTCATATGTTAATAATGCATAGACGTGAGTAGAGAGAGCAATAACAATAGTAGGAGCAAAGGGTGGACATGTACAATGTTGTACAGGAATGGGAGGTGAGGGAGAGGGAGAGGGATTTGTACCCTCACCCTATTACTGCATTGACTCATGTTCTCTTGAGGGATGTAGGCCTCCTTAAGTATTATGGGGAGGCTACATCCCTTAAGGGGCACTCTGGGTTGTTGGTGCATTTGATCCATCGATGGGATGTCCATCGACATGATTTTCGTGTGGGTCCGGATTAGTGGTACCATCCCACTTAGGAGGATATTTACTTTATCATTGGGCTATCCAGGAGAGGGGAGGATTTTCCCTAGTTCCCAGATGTCCCAGTAGGTGTTTCTGTTGAGATTCATCTCATGTACTCTCTGTGATATATTGGGGTTGATGTACTATCTCCAGCTGATTTTTAGGTGTCTGGTGGACAGTTGAAAATCGCCTCTTTTGGTGTAGAGGAGGTTAGGTGCCTCTCACTCTTAGTGACTACCATATCCCACTTTACTAGTGATGGGAAACACATTAGCTACCCTCTTTTATATTATGTTGATTTGTTGGTACAATAACCACGGTGTATCAAATGGTCTACCAATTTTTTGTGGAAGTTTTCTAAAAAACTCGACAAATGTCAGGCTATGATACGTGGGAGGTTGAACTCCCAATTTTCCTCAAAGTTATTATGCTTATTTTTTGAGAGGCAAAGACAAGGCCTAATTTTTTCCGTCATCCTGCTAGGCCGAGGACTCATGTGTAGATGCGCATGTGGGGGGAGATGATGCCCAAGATGGGCCAATCGTAGTTTTTGACCAAGATTTTTCCAGACGCACTAGGGCTACTAGGCAGTGCGACAGATCACATGTTCTTCATGGTGTCGTGTCCTTACGCAGGTTTGGATTGGCAAGGATATTCGAACATCTTCTTCACACCAATGAGTCACTAGATGATAGAGGTAATATTAGTGTTTTATTTAAATTAATATAGTTTCATTTTATTGTCTTACTTAATTAGAATAAAATTAATTCTAACATGTTCTGTAACTTGTTTTATTAAATTGTTTAATGAATTAACTGTGTAATTATTGTTATGTACTATATATTTTGTAGTTATTGGAACTTTCATTGGAGACGTTCCTCCTCCCCTAGTAGATGATGATGAGGAGATGATTCTTGAGGATGTGGCGGGTTGGGGTGCTCGGGTGCAAGTACTTGGCAGCATGCGTCGTAGGCCCGATACCATATTCAGGTTGAAGTTGGGAGACCAATTCTCTACACTTTTGACTGAGGTGAGAGTTTTCCCTACCTTGATGCGAGACATCAGGGAAGATCCTATGCTCTTGGAGATTTGGAGGGAGATGCAGTATGATTTGATGCCTCTTATGCATCATATCGTCGGAGCTACCAGTATACTAGCAACGACGAGGGAAACCGATGATAGGCACAACTCTTCTTCCAATAAAACATGTTCTTCTAGTACCCCATTGATTGACGAGGGTGGTAGTGATCATCCTTATCCACATCCTCCTTCTCCTCCACCTCACCTAGATCATGAGGAGGAAACACATATTCCTCCTCCTCCTCTTTCACCTCACCTAGATGAGCATGTTAGACCTATTCCTCATCCTCCTCTTTCACCTCACCTAGATGAGCATACCGGATCTATTCCTCATCCTCTTCTTTCACCTCACCTAGATGAGCAGGAAGGACCTATTCATCATCCATCATCTTCCACTACAGACCAGGCCTCCACTACTGTTGTAGATATGCATATTATCCCATTGGCTAGACCAGAAATGTTATAGCAGTTATTTGAATTGTCCATGATATATATATATATATATATATA
>JASDQU010218103.1:5134-18029 GCA_032191745.1 Picea mariana | reverse complement strand
ATATATATATATATACATTGTGTAATAAGCATATATGGTCTATCTTGAAGATAGTGGAAGCAAAGACTATGGTACAATGTTTCTCTTTGGCCTTCATTCAAGTGACATGAACTTTTATCAACCAATTGATTGAAGAAGTAAATTAAGTGCCTCAAGTTTTAGTGAGCTGACCTTTCTTTTTCTTCTCCTAATTCGAGATGCAAGACTATGTTGTCTTCATTTACTGTGAATCTACCATGAACTCGAAGGTCTCGTAGCATATAGACAGTAGCTCGTTTTTTTTGTAGATATGTCTCATATGACATGTCTATTAGGCTAGGAAGTATATTGTGTAGAAGAGGCTCTCTGATAGTGCATTGTAAAGTCTTGTTGTCAATGGTGCGGATAATATCATTGACGCGGTGTTGATATGTGAAAGGGCGTTTTTACTACATTTAAGACAATCAACCATTGCATCTTTTATTAGTGCAGTTGCACCTGTAGGAGAGTTGCAAGATGCACAAACATGCTCGAATGGTGTTGAATATGCATTTGCAATTTCCAGTGTACCTTCAACCTGTATATAGATTACAATAGGGGGTAAGTTAAATAGTATATATACATGTATAAAAGTTTAAATGCTCTTGTGTATGAAGTTTGTAAATGAAGTTCTACATGGATACTTACAACAATTGTTGAACGTGTTATTTTTTCCATATCTTCCATAGCTTTTGTTTTGAGTGTCATTATGAATGTTGATTGTGTTGTGCGAAACACCTTTTCTTTTATGCCTCTCCTTTTGGTTATATTTTTAAATAGCATAATGGGGAATTTTCCTGTTTATAGTTGTTGTTCCATTGAACTAAAGAAATGTTCATATGTTTCGAACAATTGAAGTTGCTACATAGAATATGATAGTTGTTATGTAGTTGAATTTAATGTATATTAGAGTTAAAGATAAAGGAGTGAACATTGGAGATCGTATTGTTGCCTTGTCATTGTCGGTGTTCCCATCCTTTATGTGCAATGTGTACTGCAATCTGAATTTTCTTGTGAGGGTGAGGGTGACAACATCTTTGATTGCTCCAATTGGGTACAGATCCATGGTATCTGCAAATTGTCTAATTGTTGTGTCTGGTATGAAAGTGTATTCTTTACAAATTGGAGACAATGTTTCTACGATACTGGATTCATCTAGCGAGATAGTCCGATCACAATCTCCACGGTCATAGTTGGTTTTTGGTAGAATTTTAAAATTTGTAATAGATATTCCACTGCCAGGTAAGATCTTTTGCTCATGCCTTTGTATAAGGTGTGCAGGAATAGTTAATGTGGCTGTCATCATGCCATTCTCATCTGTCATATCAGCACGAAGGATTTTACATGATTTATTTACTTTATCCAAATATGTGTTGTAGACAACCATGACATCTCCGATGAACAAGTCCCCAATCCTACAGCTATTCAAGTCTTCAATCGATACAATATTTGGAGGTGTAAATCTGGTTCATTGAAAGGAGACTGCAAGAAATAAGTGATATGAAGAACATCTCTTGGTTTTTTGATTTTTTTTCATAAATTGAGAGTTTTACATATCTATGTACATACCTTTCAATTTCTTCTTGTTGCATAAGCGTGGTTGTATCGCTTGAGGTTGCAATGTTGGTTGCATCAGTTAGAGGCAATGGTATTTTAGGGAACAATATTTCATTTCTACTAAACATAATAATTTGTGAATGGCATTAGTAGATGTTGTTCTTCATTTTTTCATGTATAAAAGAAAGATAGTTTATGAATGTTGAAAGGAAGATAATTTATGAATATTTACGTTGGCAATTGTTGTTGTTGTGGTGTTTGTGATGCCTGACTGCTAATGGTTTCTTGGCTTGTCCAGGTTCTCATGTATTGAACATTCAAACGTTGTGTATGAAACATGTAAGATAGAAGAAGTAGTTTGACATACATAAGACAATCTGGTTTGCATATGAATTGTGAATCTACATATGTATATAACTTACTAGGAAGAACATATTGGATGTGTTATTGTTATGATCATACCTTCTCTTTGAAGGTTGTTCTTGGGTTTCTTCTCCGATGTCGCTTGCAACTTCTTCTTCTTCATTACTTGTTCTATTTCTTTTGATGTAAATGTGATGTATAAAATGCAATATAGAATATAAGAATATGAAATATGGAACAATAACAAATGACATTTTGAATGCAAATTAATAAAATACAGAGAAGGTTGGAAATATGTACCTTTTTTTGTCCATCCATGTTTGTAATTGTCCTTATTATCTTTTTAAGCACGGATAACTGGTTTGATGTACTATACATTGAACAAAACAATCAAGGGAAGTGAATAGTTATGCAAATAGATTTTAGGAAGATGCAAATGCATTGAAAGTTGTTAATGTATTGTTTTTTTTTTTATATTACAAAAATCTAACATCGATACTATACCAACCTTTTGGCAGTTGTGACATGATTTTTTTTATGCGATACAAARKAAAGGCGTTTGTAAATGTGTAACAAAGATATGGATATATGCTTTAGCTCAAAATATGCATTATGATTTATGTGTATTTTAGACTTCAAGTAGGAGACAAATTGTCTCATGATCGGTCCAATATGTATTCAATGTATATATTCTGGAGTTTTCATTCTTTGCATTTGACCAAATATGATCAATGAGTTTTTTCTGTGCATGGTTTGTTTTTCCTAGGAGAATATGGGCATTGTAATTACACATGTAGTTTTCCAATTTTTTTGTCTGTTCATTACACTGTGACATGTCAATGTTGAAGTCTCCTAGAATGACTAGGATTTCATTTTGGTGAAAATGACATAATGCTTTTGTGATGGTATTGAATATGCTAGACAAAGTTGCATGTGGTGCAGCATAAATGTTGATTATTGCAAGATGGGATCCATGGAATGCTATTTTAGCTATAAGGACCTCTACAGATTGGTCTTCATAGTGCATATGTTCCAGTATTGGGAGATGTTTTTTTACTAGTGTCATGACTCCATGTTTAGTGCAACTTGATATGCAATTGAATCTTGGAAATTGTTGATTTTGCATAAATAATGTCATGTATGTTTCTTGCAAGCATAAAATATTAGATTGCATTGTGTCATAGTCATTGAGTATGTCATTCATATGTGCATGCAAGCTACATGTGTTTAGCGTAAGAATTGAGATGTTTGTGGTTGACTTTATGGACTCGAAATCATATGCCAAGTTCCACTTTGCAATGCTTCGGAGGCACTGCATCTCAATATCAATTTTTTGTTTCACCTTGAAGTTATCCATTTTGAGAGGATTTGGCAAATACAAAGACTCTATGTTTCTTACACGAGATAAGGTTGTATATAACAATCCATGGATTTGTATCCTAGCAGGGTCAAATGCAACACTGTCAAGTGTTAAACCCTTTGACCTATGTATTGTACGTGCACATGCAAGTTTGATAGGAAATTGTTTTCGGATCTTCAAATGGGTTGGATTTTTTGTTGTTGATAGTGGTTTTTCTATGCGGAATATGGGTATCCACTCTTTCAAAATGTCTATTGTATATAAGTAGCTGAGCTTGTTAGCTTGGCGATGTCCAATGTCTGGATCATAGAACTTGATCCACAAGACATCAAGTTTGTCTTTTTTTGTGTAGGCTTTCACTATGCCATATGCACCATTGACTAGGCCATCTTGTGAATCGTAGTTACATGCATATATTTCAACAAGTATGTTTAATGTTATGACAAGTTGGGAAGGCAAAGTTGTTGTATGTTGATGGTATGGTACATTTCCATGGTTTTCTTCCTCTTCATCAATTGCATTGATTAAGAGCTCGTTTCCAAGCATTAATGATAGCATATGTTTGTTATGTGGTGCGACATATTTGTTTTTGTAGAATAAGTAAGAAAATGTTGGATCATTTGGAGCAAGTCGCATGCAATTCGTATTGATATATGTCAAATCGTTGCTTGTTTGGCTATTTGTTCGCATCTTATTCAGAATTGCAATAAATTTCTCATATGTTTGGCGCATTGTAGTATGTAGTTCATAGCACTCCACATTATCTTTCCAAAATTCATATGTTATTGTTTGCATGTTCATGATAGGTTGTTCAAATATGAGGGAATCTTGTATGGGTTGTGATTGATAGAGATCAACACAAAATATCATATCTATGTTTCCAAAGTACTTTGTTTGTATGCGTTTAATGTTTCTTAGTCTATTGTCAATGTTGAATAGGAATCAAATTCCAATTAGAGAAGCTTCATCAATGAAGACAAGTTGTAGTTCTTGATAGAGCTTAGACAACTTGTCTAGCATTTCTTTGCTAAGTGGAAGGGAATGAGACTTGTTGAATGGCATTAGCATTGCAGAGTGGATTGTTGTTCCACCTGCATTATAAGCAGCTTTGCCTGTGTATGCCAGTATCAATCCCTTTGGTTTCAAAGGGTCAATTGTATTGTGTGCATCATATATTCATATGAGCATTTGGAATAGCATCTTTGTTGTAAATGTTTTTCATGTTCCTGCCCCACCTGTGAGGAACAAGTACAATGACTGTTGGATGTCCATTGATTTCTTTAGGGCAATGTCTTTGACAATTGCTTGTTGTTCTTTATTTAACAATCTTCTAAGTCTATAATATTCTTCATTGTCGAGGAAAAATGGGTGGTTTGTGACTTGAAATCCTAGGTTAATTTTTTTTTCAAATTTGATTCTCGAGGGCATTTCAAGTCTTCTTGCAAGTCGTACTGCTCACAATGGACTTTAGTCGGTTCTTGTTATGTGAATGTATCATCAATATCCATAGGGTTATTATGCAATTGTTCAATTGCATTTTTGAGGTCACCCCATGTTGGATTGATGTTGTATGTAAATTTAGCTTCATTGATTTGTATCATGTTTGTGTGGAAACTATAAGCAGCCTTCCATGTAGGTAGGCCATGTTTTAATGTATGCTCATTTTTCTCAAATGGCACATATAGCAATAGCTTCTCTTTACAGTGATTTTCATTGTCAATATGTTTATTGTATTTGATGAACCGTATTACATTTGGTTTTTTCCTTTTTGATATGTAGGTAACATTTTTTTTTTACTTGGATACAAATTCAGCAAGGTAGATGTTGGAAATAGTATGTGGCCGCTGAATGTAGTAATCAATAATAGATTGGCACATTACATCTTCTAAAGTATCAGGTTCTTGTTTTAATAGAAAGGGTGGCTTCAACATAAATGTGTGTTTATCTATTAGGGATGTGTTTATAAATATGCACTCTCTTGAACTGCAATTTAGTGGTAGAGAGAGTGCTATGTAAATTGTTTGTTGAGCATACATTTGTTGAAGATTAAGTAATGTATTTCCAAGTGTGTGTATCATTTGAATAGCATCGATTTCACTCCTTTCATGTTCTTTGCGTATTCTTCGAAATGCATTTGTCATAGATTTGTCAACTTTAGTCATGTATGAACTGCAATACGATGTTGCAACATATGCATTGAGCACGTACTGTGCATCTGTATTTGCATTCCATAAATTTGGCATGTCCTTTGCAAAACTGTTGTTCCAAATATGTGAAGGTTTTCGTTTAAGGAAGAGTGTCGGTTGTTTCAATCTACATTGTATTAGTTGGATGTATTGATCTTCCACTAGGTCCATTTCCACTAAGAAGTCTTCAAAGGTCATTTCGTTGTCATAGTTTTTTTGCTCTAAAGATGTGAACATGGATCTTGACTTGTCGGCAAGATCTTTATCTAGTGAGCTTATTGGTTCGAGCACTATTGTTATTTTCATTGGTGGCATAGGGAAGTTGTATCTGCAATGGGAATTCCTTCATTTCTTGCAACTTCTTGTATGGTAATGCTTATGGAATTTAGCAACAGTTGGATCCAAGTGGTTTGTGTCGCATGTTATGTATTTGTCCAAGAAATTTTAAACTTCTGAGTTGTTGTCCCTTCCATATATTGGGGCATCTTCTATCCATAGCAGTCCATGTTCATGCTCGCTTCCTCTATTTTGGAACTATGTTACGAAGTAGTAGTCAACTACTTTTCCAAACAATGTTTCGTCATGACATATCAAATGCTTTAAAACATTTATTCTATGTCTATAGTAACGAGTACATGTGACTGGATCCTTTCTTATGAGGTAATCAATGTCAATGTCTTCCAATGTTTCAGTGCACTTTTGCTTTCCCCTATTCGTATACAACTCAATCAATGTAGAACTAATGGAGTCCACCGATGCTCTGCGCTTGTGAATGTGATGAAAAAGGTTGGTGGTCCCAATTTCCGTATCATTGCAAATATGTTTTTCTATATTTGGTGAAGGTAATCGGGAGAAATGCAGATGTTTTTGAAGTCTACGTATCCAATATCAGATTTGAGTATTTTTTCCAAGTTTGGTTTGTACTTGACATATCTTGCTAATAGTGTTCTTCCTCTTAGTTGTCCCTTTCTTATTCATATCTAGATGCAAGAGAGTACTTTGTCAATTACAATTCGCATTGTTTTGAAAAACAAATTTGTTGTGTGATATGAGAAATCATCGCTAGCATGTAGCGATTCCCATTTTACTATTTGTAGGTAACTAAATCTCTTTAAAATGTCATCATCACGTGGATCACCATAGAATAAGGTTGGGAAGTTCATTTCTTCTGCAAATTTTTCCTTGAAAATGCCAAGTGGACGTTGCCCTTCAGCAGGTGCAACTTCGATGAGCTTGTCTTGCAAATCGTAAATGCGTTGTGATTCTATGAATCCATGTACTAATGTTTTAGTTGGTCTTTCATTATCTGATTCAGTATCCATATCACTTCCACAATCAGAATTCTCATTGTCTATGCAATTGTGATTGTATTGTTCCAGAACAACACTCCATTGCTTGTTTATAGAGATGTTTTCAGCCTTATACAGAGATCTGGAACATAATTCTTCCAGTGCTCTCATGACAATGTTGACACGTACTTTTCCAGTCTGGTATGCATTCTTGTATTACAATCGTCTTTTTAATGCAACTACAATTGTTAGTGTTTCATCCATGAATTGTGGCAAGGATTTTTTCACAACATCCATGTGCACAGGGACATTGATAATTGATCCTGTCAAGCCCATCTAGGATCTTTTGTAACCCCATTTCCTAATTTGTGCAAATGCAATTCTTAGTGATACAAGTCTCTCTTCAAGTTCCAAAAGTTCCTTTACCATTGGTAATGGCATGTTACATCTTATTTGTTCAGGTGTTGCAAAATTTGGTAATTTTCCATTTTTGATAGCTCTCTTGCAAGGAAGGCATATCTTCTTACTGGAGAATCTTTTTTTAGTTGTTGTTAAGATCAGATATTCTTCTTGCAAGTCTTCAGTGAAGCATCTAATGTTGTGTGAGAAATGAAATTGCTCACAAATTGCACATGTGTTCTTAGGTGTGTCATGTAGCTTCTTTAGATATGTTTCTTGTGAAGCATTCTTTGTTACATGGACATGCATAGTAGATGTATTCTTTATTGCTTGCTTATGTTCAATATCTGTACAAGGTGTCTGTTACAGCGTAGGATATGTTAATCATGTTCTTTTGGTAAGAGGCATTGTTGGGTCAATGGGATTTGTATGGTGTTCATGTACATGTTTTTTTAGTCCATGTCTAATGGGGAATTTGTCCTCACATTTTTTGTTTTCACGGATCATTTGTTTAACTTTGCGACAAGAAAGTGCATGCTTTTTAGTAGCATGTGTGAATTTTTTATGGCAAGCCATATTGGAGGTGGGAGCAGTATTTGGCAGTGACATTTTATCCTTCCCATGTAAAGGATATATACGTTGGTGTTTTTCTGAGGTGTGTTCAAGAAGCAATGCAGTATTGGTCATAGTTGTTGTAACTGACACATTTGTAACTAGACGATGGTCAATCCCATGTGTGTTGTCTACATCCATTGTAGCTTGGCTATAATGTCTGGTGCATATACTATTTCCATTTTCTCTTAGTAACAGTTCATAGTGAATGTGAAATGTATCTGTTTCAAATGACAACAAATTCACTGTTTCAGCACAGCTCAAGCGAGCAGAGTAGTGGGTTACAATGTTATTGCAATGAGAGGACCATACTTGGATATTTACATTGAAAATGATTGATATCCATTGTAAACAGAATGGTCCACCCTCTATCTTCCCCTTCTGATATGGCATTGCCATTTTGACAAGATACTCTTGCCAGTCATTAGCCATTTCTGAACTATGTGTGGCATTGCATGACAAGTGTTGATGTAAGCAATGAAATGCATTAGTGTCACTACTTTTAATTGCATTGCAGAATGATTGCACAATATAAAGTCTCAAGGATTGTACATTGAAGTCTGTTGCTATCAAGTAACAAATTGCTACAAACAAACTATCCCCACAATTAGATGTGTTGGTTATTGCTCTTCTTAATCCATGAGTATGCATCCTATGCATGATAGAATTCCAATGGCATTCAAGGTTCTTGCACATTTGTGACAGGTAATTATTAGTTTCTTCAAAGTTGCATGTGGATAGTTTTTTGTAAAGCAATGGTTCGTAATGACCACTAACAAGATTTGCATCGTGGAACAAGATGCAATACGGGTCTATATTTTCATCTTTGTTGAAATAAAGATACCTTGTTTTCCTTGTTAGTGACCAAACTGCAACTGGTATGTTCAACCATTTTGCTAGCCATCGTATGCAGAATGTGTCTCCCCATAGTCATCTCTCATTTATATTTAGATTTGGAGAGGCAGATAGTCTCATTCTAGAAAGATATGTGTGTACATCGTGGACTCCATGCAATTGGTATAGAAAATCAGTTGCTTGCTCATATTCATATCATTGAAATGCCTCCAGGTCACCATTTTGTAAACAAGCCAAGAAATGATCTATTAATCCATTTCTCAATTCAATGGAGGAGTAACAAAAGTGCAATAGCACATGGAATGCATCGAATAAACAATCCCCGGGAATATATGAAAAGGCATCCAATCTAAAGAGACCATTGATTTGCAGGACATGATCAATGTTACTATGTGGAATATACTGCTCTTTAGCTTGATAGCTTTCAATATCGACTATTTTTGACATTTCTTAATATATGGTATTCAAAATAGACTTAACTTTTGTTTATGATATTAGAGAAATTCGAAAAAAAAAAAANACCTCAGAATAACATACCTTAAATTTGTTATGTCAATTTTTTTTTTTTGATTCTATAGCTTTCTCTTGAAAAGGGTTTTGATCAACATAACTTGTTGCTGGAAAAGAAAGATATGGACATTGAACATTGAGTCAAGTTTAACCACCATTCAATTTTTCACCTTTGCATTGATTATAATCTATTTAGCAATGACACAAAAGTAAATGAATCAAAGAAAATAACAAAAGACAACAAGTGATAAACATGTTCAACAATAAATGAAGAGCGATTATTGGAGCAATCTTCAACACACACACACACACACTAAAAAAGTGGCCAATGGATATCATAGACAAAATAATCTATACATTTTTGTTGCCCCTTTCTGAAAAGTCAATAGGGTAAAAAAACATGGGTTGCTTGCCAAATGTCAAGCATTAATTGTGATAACAATATAATTTTATTGTAAGCAAAAGCATTCTATAGAAAATTGTAATGGATGGAGGGAGGCAATATAGCTAGTGACAACAGTGTGGTTGTGTAATAGACAATGTGGGGAGCAAATGTGAGAGCGGATGCATGGAAAGATAGTTATCGCATGTAGCCAAACTTTGGATTATGTTCTAAATAATGGATGAAGAAATATCGTTTGGTAGGCAAGCTCTTGTAGGCAAGCTCTTGTAGCACCAATTTGTCAGGGACAAATCTTGGGAGCAGATGGGGAGCTTTGGTAGCTCCATATATTCTGATATAAGTACCATGTTGCATTACATACCAGTCTCCAATATTTTTTATTATTGAGAGTGCCTTATCTGTCATGCATGGTGCTGGAGCACAGAAAATGAATTGATACAGAGGTCGGAAAAAGTGGTTGCATATTTTGTGGTATTATGGTCTGTGCTTATGTTCCCAGAGCACTTTGCAATAAATGTGTATTGATGGTTCTGTTGGTTGCCATGCCCAACCCATCTTAGGGTATCGATGCGCTACACACATGATATCCAATAGATATGATGACATGTGAAATCTTGGAAATGTCTCGGGCTTAGTGTTCTTAACAAATGCGATAACTTCTGTTAGGTTTTTTGATAAGATATCAACCCAGTTGAATTTCATCCCTTCATTTGCGCAGTAATAGATAAGAGGCACTAGTGAGAAGGTAAATTTGGAAGCATCTTTCTTTCCATACAATCTGCAAAGCATTGCCACTATGTATTGGTAGGGCATTTTTAGCCCAGTAGTTGGATAGTTTCCAGATTGTCTGTGTTTGAAAACTACATCTAGCTTGCACCAAATTTTGAACAGGTCATTGGCTTTGTATGGGAACTTATTTAGTAGTTCGTCATCCAACTTTTGGAATCCGTTTTCCAAATGATAATATTTGGCTAGATCAGATGCCTGGAATGACGCTATGGGCTCCCCTCTAGTGTTGAGTATGTATCTATTTTGCAGGTCCACATGCTCGATAACCCATGCAATTACATCTGCGCAAGGGAGAACTGCAGGATGAGCTGCCACCCTATGTAGTTACGATCTCCGAATATTATTGAAGATTCAGAGTTGATCTTGGTCATCAACATTGATGGGAAATTCTTGAATTTTAAACATCTGGAAGATGTCGACCCATTTGAGTGGCTCTTGTCCTTTTTTTAGGAGACATGTTGTGTCACATACAATGCCCCTGGGAAATCAAGGTCTTCATCCGGTTTGATTGTCTTCTTATGCGATGACATCTTTGAATTTGAAACATAGTCATAATCAATGCATAAAACCAATAAAGAAGATGCCAAACAAGTAAGTAGGAAACATTACATATACGTTCAAATAAGTTCAATATATATTTCTAAATTTGCAAATATTGGGTATGAGGGGTTTGGGCCATGGTTGCATAGAGAAAGCACATTATGGAAAACTGTATAGATATAAAAAAAAAAAATATTTTCAAATATGCAAACATCGGTTCTAAGAGCTTTGGGCCATGGTTGGTTAAATGAGATGGGGTTATGAGTATTAGAGCACATTTTCAACCTATATTTAAAAGATCGGTTGAAAAATTAGGTCAGAAAACAAGAGGTTTAAAGATGGCAAGAACAAATTGCAGGATAAAATTCCATATGGAGTTTAAACGTATAGTTAAGGTATGCAAATAATATTTTTTGGAGTAGAACTAGTTAAAAGAAGGCTTTATCCTATGTTATAATTGATCAATACCCATTGTTGATAGCATGAGGCATGTACTTGATTCGATAAAGGTGTCATTCATATCAAATTTAAAAAAAAAATTGCTACATTCATTCATGTTGCACATTGAGGCAAAACTTTTGTCCTACCATTTTTGACCGATATTAAAATAATTGAGAGATAGTAAAAAATAGTTATGTACCCATATGTGCCTAGTTAGAATTCTCTTGAGCAATGTGCACTAGTCTAAGCTCGCAGCTAGAATGTCGTATGTGCCATGTTCCCCGAGAGAGACGATCATATTCTCCTTTGGGGTATATCCTCCAAGGAGTTTATGGCTCATCAATACGCTTGCACGAAAAAGGTGAGCCTATACTTAGCTGAAGCGATCATCAGTCATGCAGGTCATCGGGGCACTATATCACAACATTCCTCTACTAATGATATAGCTGCAAGCTCCAATATGTTGATTTCTCCGAGGGATGGAGATAGATGATGAACTCAGTGAAGCCAAGGTTTAATGAGTATCTTTCCCATTAGATAATCAGGATTTGTTGCATTGAGTCGAAAACCTATTTACATGTGCCTTCTCTTATCCTTTCATAATAAAGTAAATCCCCAAGAGGTAATGCATCTAATAATAGGACTCAACCTTGGGGTTGAAACTATCATTGTGGGGGTAGCAAGTGATCCTAAGGTCCAACACTTATCCTCCATTTGTGTGTACTGGGTTCACACCAACCTCCAATGGAGCACCCTCCAAGAAAGACTCCCTCACCAAGTGCTCTACCTCCACTTGTGTGCCACATTGTCTCGACAATCCTAGGGCCAATCACCCTTCCTCCTCATGCATAATGCTTCTCCATAGAATAGCCAAACTCTTGTGCCAATAACTCATCCTCCTCAACATGCATTCATGTAGAAGATGTCAACTACCACAACAGATAACTAAGTCCACAAGAAGTCTGCCTCCTCTAACACATACCCCAAGGACAAGCATCCACCTATTGTAAGCTCTCCAAATGTCAATCAATGAAAATAGTCAAAGATACAACAAGGGGATAAAGTTTTATTATGCATCCCATATCACATGAATTGCATCCCTAGCATGGTGTAAACACTTTTGGAGCAATCCAAAAACTAGTAGTAGTGAGATTCGATGCAAGCAATGACATCATAGAGGTTTTTAGTGGGGACAACGTGCACCTCATCTGTGAGAACAACACCCCATTATCTGTAACCCCCTTGATCTCCATGACCACTTGTGAGGCCTTGGAGTGGTAACCAATGAATGACTTATTCCATTTATTTTGTTGGTCAATAAAACAATGTAAACTAAATTTACAATTCACATAATTTGCTACCATCTATGAACAAGTCAACATAACTCTTCAAGGGTTTTGTTTTGCCTTTTCATTCCAATGCTTCAAATGCCACTAAATTTTGAATGATAACAACTAATCCTTTGTCTATTTTAGTTTTGGATAAGTGCAACGTGCAGGTTTTGTCGTCAAAATGAATTTTGTTGAGAAGCTCTACCTACGCAGTGAACTTAATCCTTTTATTTTGAGTAATA
>JASDQU010218095.1:12433-25549 GCA_032191745.1 Picea mariana | reverse complement strand
ATAAACAAAGCTCTGTGCTAGATGCCTCCCTCCATGAAAGCATGCACCCAAGCTATCCTCACCCAATGCAATTGTTCTCATCCTCTTGCCCTTCTCCAAGCTAGTTTGGTGAACATACAAGTGAATGAGCTCTCCTTTGCCCCTTGCGCCCTCCTTTAGGAAGCATAAGGAAACCTAAAAGATGGGTGGATGAGATCATCTCATCTCATCCCTAATCAATGGTTGAGATCATCTCAACTAAATCTCAACTCAAAACCCACTTTACTTAAGTTTCTGTAGTTTCCACTTTATGTCTATTAATTCACCCAATTTGTGAATTAATTGTCACTTTAGGCTAAAATGACCAAATTTCACTTTTGACTTAAATCTCCTAAGTCAAAGTGAAATTAGACACAAAGTACATAGTACAAGGTACAAAGTGCTTCCCTCATGTGTTTAGAAGCTCACAAACACAAGGGGGGCCACTTTCCAAGGTACCCAAATCTCAACACTCCCTCTTACCGAGGAAAGTGCTCGTCACCACCAATATCATCCCTATAGTAGACATGGTTGCCTCCTGGCATATACTCAGTGAATATCGTTGTACCTTGATCACTATAAGTAGTCTACACAGATCTGCTCAATTTGTGTGATCTATAAATGGAACTGACTCTCCATCTATCCATGATCACCTAGATCTCGGCATCACACCGAAGATCTCCACCTTGGTCTCCCACCAAGGATTTTCACCTACTCTTGGCATCTCACCAAGAGTCACTCTCTTGGCCTCTCACCAAGAGTCTCCCCCTCTGGGTATCTCACCAAGAGTCATCAACTTGGCCTCTCGCCAAGTAACTTCCACCTGAAGTGGATCCAGAACCTGATCTGCCCGTCTCAGAAGCTAAGTGAGACTCAAGCCTCCGTGATGCCCTGCTGCTCCTCCTCATCAACCTCTGATGCTCTGAAGTTGTAGCACCAACTCTTTGTCTGCTCAGTTGCTCTGAAACTGAAGCTATACTAGGTGGACCAGTCACCCACTCTGAAGATGTCCAAGGACATTGAGTCTGATCTCCCTCTGAATCACTGTTGTGAGTCAGTCGGTCCTCATCAACTCTGTCTCCCCTTCTAGTGTTGGATGGTGTAATAGCAGACAAGGCAGTCACGAATGACACTCTCTCGCAAACTGATCACTGAACTCTATCTCCTCTGCTATCGTTGCTGACACATCCTGCTGCTTCTTCTTCTTCTTGGGACATTGTTTTGCATAGTGACCCATCTCTCCACAAGCAAAGCATCTCACTGTGCTCATGTCTCTCTTCTGCCCACTGTTGTTGTTGCTCTCTCCTCCCTGTGGTGGGGCCCCAAACTTGGGACCCTGCCGACCTGCCCAGTCGGTCTTCTTCTTGCCCTTTGACCAAAGAGAAAGGTCCTCAACACCCGAAACTGACTGTTGTTGTTGTTGCTGTTGTCTAGAAGCTTCGGCTACAAGCCTCATCTCCTCCTGGACGAAGTCATCCCAGATCCTCTCCCATGTAGGCATAACCTCCTTGGCAACAATGTCACATACGAATGAACCCCAAGGTTTGGTGAAGCTATTCATACTTGTCCTCACCAAAGAGTTAGGGTTCACCACCTCTCCGACCGCTCCAAGCTTGTCTCTAATCTGGGTGTATCTACCAAGGAATGAAGTAACTGACTCATCCTCGAGCATGTGAATGCTCCTCAGTCGATCATGAAGAACCAACTTATGGTTCTCATTAGAGCTCTCGTACAACTTGCATAGAGATGCCCACATCTCGTATGCATAAGTCTTCCCAATCAAGTGGGGAATAATATGATCTCTGACTACATCACAAATGGTCCTCTTTGCCTTATTGTTCATCTTCCTGAAATCTGCCAACAAGGCTGGGGCAGTCACAGGAAGAACAGGAATAGGTGCCTCAACTATATCCCATAGTTCGAGGTCCTCTAGGACAAAGACGATCCTTGCCTTCCAAGGCGACCAATTGCTAGCCCCGGCTAGCCTGTCCTCCACACGCATCTGAGATACTGACATGTCTGTCAAACTGCGCTCACTCTGATGCTCCAAATGCAAAGGAACGTTGCCTCACTCCTATCAACACAGGTCTGAAAAGAGGCAAGCGAAACCCCAACCTCACTCCTAGTCAGTAGGTGTGAAAATAGGTCATACACTACAGCCTCACTCTTGTCCACGCAGGTGTGAAAAGAGATTGTCCACAAGTGTCAAAAATCAACCCAACAAATCTGCCCACAATTGTCCACAAACATTGTCAACTAGTTGTCCAAAATCTGCCCAGAGTTGTCCAACTGGCACTAAATGAGAGGTAACTGAATGAATTCTTCCCGCTTTTCCAGTCCAGTTAGGTGGAAAGATAGTGGAGGTTGATGTCGAGGTGGTTGATGCGCCCCTCAACTATAATTTACTACTAGGGCGTAATTGGACTTATGCCATGACAGCAGTCGTGTCTTTCGTTTTCCGCACTTTATGTTTTCCTCACGAAGGGGAAGTAGTGACGATTGATCAATTGTCCTTTGAGCACGCTAGTCTTAATGTATAAGTTGGACCTTCGATCCCTGTGATTGATAATTCTCAGTAGGCAACTAAGGATGTTGGTGTCAGAATGTATTCCTCTCTCATGGGTAGCTTTGATTTCATGGCACCAATTCACCATATTCATGCCATTTCCAGTGAGTCTTCGTCGTCGATGAGGTCTGTTCCTTTTTGTACTTTGTATTTCAACAACCCTTGGACCCTACCTTCCCTGACTATGTCATACGAAGGTCAGTCGCACATTGGGATGGCAATGCCACTGTCAGCGGCAAAAGTTGTGTGTTGGTCTATTCCTAACGCTACTGCTAACCCAGATCCTTTCTCCCTGCGGACGAACGAGGTGGATCATGTTCTAGAGACGATATGGGTCGTCCAAGCTTCTTGTTCGCATGATTGCCCCGATGATACTTTACCCTCGGATGAAGCCATCTTAGAGGCCATGTATGGTCCTGATAGGCCTTGGGACGATATGCATCATCACTCCTATTTCCTCCCAGAGCTTGTTAGGATCGAACAGGATGACTTTAGATCTACCTTGAGTGAGATGGTCGGTCACGTTGTGGTTCCATTAGATACGCATGATATTTATGCCGAAGGAAACATGGCGAATATTTCTCCTACTCTCATGATCAACATATCTCGAATTCCTGGCAAAATTGAGAACACATATATCGGTCTGGATTGTTCGCCTGAAAAAATTCAAATCTACACCAATCTCTTCAAAGAATTTCGTGATGTATTCACCTGGTCATATGAAGAGATGCCAGGGATCGACTCCAGCATTGTCGAACATGAGATTAAAACCTATCCAGATGCTAGACATGTTCGACAACGTCTTAGAGTTGTTAATCCTAGGAAGGCCCCTGCTATTAAGGAAGAGGTAGAGAAGCTACTTAATGTTGGTTTCATCTACCCGGTTCCCTTGATTGAATGGGTGTCCAACCCCGTTCTCGTGAATAAAAAACAAGGAACCATCCGCGTATGCATGGATTTTCGAGACCTGAACAAGGCTTGTCCTAAAGACAACTTTTCGACTTCTTTCATTGACCAGATTCTTGATGAGTGCACGGGAAGCGAAGTCTTTTCTATTATGGACGGATTTTCAGGGTATAATCAAATTCAAATCAAACCTGAGGATCAACATAAGATGGCGTTTATTTGTCCTTGGGGTACTTTTGCATACCGAAAAATGCCTTTCGGCCTTAAAAACGCCGGAGCAACCTTCCAACGTGCAATGACCTTTGCTTTTCATGATCTCAAGCATATTGTTGAAACTTATCTAGATGATCTTGTTGGTCACTCTCGCAAGAGAGTAGATCACTCCACTCACCTTCGATTAGTATTTGAGAGATGTTGTTACTATCGCATTTGGTTGAACCCTCAAAAGTGCGTCTTCTGCATTATGTTTGGCCATCTTTTAGGATTCTTAGTGTCCGAGCACGGGATCATGGTAGATCCTATGAAGGTTGAGGCAATACTTCGATTGCCTCCCCCGCACAACATTTGACAACTTCAAGGTTTACTGGGAAAGGCTAATTTCCTGTGTCGATTCATAGTGAAGTATGCCAATTTAACTAAGGGTTTCATGCATCTTTTGAAAAAGGATACTCCGTTTATATGGGATGAGCGAGCCTAGGAATCCTTCGATGCTCTTAAGAAAGCTTTGGTATCAGCACCTCTGTCGAAGCCTTCAAACTACAGTAGAGACTATTTTCCTTACATCGTCGTGTCCGAAGGGATAGTTGGTATGGTTCTGGTTCAGGAGAAAGATGAGCTCCATGAGCACATTGTCTACTATCTCAGTCGAAACCTAGTCAGTCCTGAACTTAAATACTCTCACGTAGAGAAACTAGCATTGGTCGTCATACATGCGGTTCAAAGATTAGGGCATTATATATTACTTTGCAAAACTACCGTAGTTGCGGATATCAATCCATTTCAATACGTCCTCACCAGGCGTATCATAGGGGGGAAATACAATAAGTGGATTGTTAATTTGCAAGAGTTTGATCTCGATTTCACTTCGGCGAAGTCTAAGAAATCACTAGTTTTTGCAGAGTTGATATCGGACTTCCCTCGACTAGATGAGGACATTTTTCATGACGATTCATTCACGGATGAACATATCTTCCTTATCTCATCTTCGGACCCCTGGTATGGAGACATTCTAATTTATCTTCAAACCTTGAAGTTATCCCAACATCTGTCGAGAGACTATCGACGACGTATACGTCATCAGGCTAAAAACTACCTTATCATCAACGACACTTTGTATCATCGAGGAGTAGATAATATTTTACGTCGTTGCTTGACTCACGAGGAAGGTGAGTCTGTTCTCAATGACTATCACAGTGGGCTTGTGGTGGTCATTTATCCGAGCTTGCAACAGCCCAAAAAATATTGCGAGTCGGTTATTTTTGGCCGTCATTTTTTAAAGATTGTGTTGAAGCGGTCAAGAAGTGTCACCCTTGCTAGGTGTTCGCTCGAAAAATGCGCTCGCACCCAACCCCTCTTCACCTAGTCATTACCATCGGTCACTTCACCAAGTGGGGGGTAAATTTTATGGATTGTAACCCAGCTTCGGCTGGGAGGCACCAGCATATTATTCAATTATTGTGGTTGTGGATTACTTTACTAAAGGGGCAGAGGCCATGCCTACCGTTAAATCTGATGGTAAGACTGCAGCATTTTTCGTATTCAACCAAATTATAGCCCGATTCGGAATCCCAAGAGAGATTGTCACTGATCATGGCAGTTTCTTTTAGAATGAAATGATGAAAGAGTTAGCACGATCATTGTTCCCCTTATTATCCCCATGCAAATGGACAAGTAGAGGCAGTGAATAAATCTCTCAAGACCATCTTGCAAAAAACTGTCAACCACAGTAAATCTGATTGGCATCTGATGTTTTACCCTGCACTTTAGGCATATCGAACCTCGGTAAAGACTTCAACCGATTTCTCTCCATTTAAGTTAGTACATGGCATGGAGTTGATTCTTTCGATTGAATGTGAAATCCCTTCCCTCAAGTTGTCAATTGAGCTCCTACCTAACACATCCGATCTTGAAGAACGCCTCGTACACCTAGAGCGTCTCGATGAGCAGCGTCGATATGCCTCTACGGCTATCGAAGCAAATAAACGACGTGTTAAGGTTCAGTATGATAGGTCTGTCTGTCCTCGATAGTACATTGAGGGTGACTTGATTCTCCTATATGACCAAGCCAAAGAACCGCTAGGGGCAGGCAAGTTCAACCCCATGTGACACGGTCCTTATATCGTGCGACATGCGTTAGAAAAAGGAGCCTATGAATTGGAGGATTATGAAGGGAATATGTTGGATGAGCCCAAAAATAGGCTCTACCTTAAAAGGTATTACGCTTGAGCCCTCAATCTTGGGCATGACCTTTAGTATACTAGTGTATCTTAGTGTATATACATCTTTTCCTTTGTGTCATCGGCTTGCTTATCAAGTTTTCCCTTGGTTGGGAGATGTCAACGGAGTCTTCGATTTACTTAGGATTCGCAGACGGTGCCAGTCGTCTTATGCAGAACATGCCTTCCGCCGCTTGGGTCATTTACTCACAAGAGGGACAACTGGTGTCTTCAGGTGGCATTCGTCTGGAGCCATCAACGAATAATGTGGCTAAGTATAGCGCCATTATAGAGCTATTACGCGACGTTTTTTCACATGGTGTTCGATCTTCAAAGGTTCACCTGGACTCCCAGTTAGTCGTATGTCAATTAAACAGCAATTACCATGTGCGAGCTTCTACTCTACTCCGACGATTCCTACAGGTACGATTTTTGGAACAATACTTTGATTTTCTTACTTATAATCACATACTTAGAAGTTCTAATCATGTATTTGATGCATATGCTAATCATATTTTAGATTGGCATTTGTCACATAACTAAGCAAAGAAAACACATTCATGCATGTACACATTGTAACATATATAAGTAAAGCCGAAGACCAAAAATTTTTATATTCCATCCTTTAGAGTTCAAAAAATATGGTGTCATACTACAAAATGGGGCTCACACCCTCAAAATACATATATGGCTGGTATATAATATGACCATGGCATCTACGCTTGTGGCGTTGGATGCTTATCATGATAGCACACTACGACGTTTGCGAGACGTCGGAAGAGTCGCACCCACGCATGGGGTACACCCACCACCTGTTACTGCATCGCCTCTAGCAAATCCTCCACTTGAACCATAGGAATCATGTGCGTCAATCGAGACAGGTTCCCCTGCACATTCTGCAGCACTCTCTCTGCATCTCCTGCGTGCTCATCTCCTCGGCCCCTCCGCCGATGTTGTGGGACTCCCTCTGGCCGTCGCGGACCTACATCTGCGTAACAAATCAATTGATAATACTTGATACCATACAAAAATATTTGCGTTTTTTTTTTATTTTTATTGAAAAACACAAAAAAGTGAAATATATAAAAATATTTCTTACCAATATCACCATAGGCGGAACTCAGTGGAAAAGGCATGTCCGGATCCCCTCTATAGTCAATCCCACCATAAGGGTAGTCGTCAATGGCTATGACCTTTCGACGCCACCAAAAAAAGAACTCATCATTGTAGGGGGTTGGCACCCTACCACCTCCTAGCCGCCCCAGCACGTCGGTCCACCGTGACATGGTTGGATGACGTTGTCCATGTGGAGTAATCTCTAGTCTAGGGCTCAAGCCTGGAACCCTCTCAAAGAAAAAACTACAAAGAATGGATGCAAATCCGAAATTTCTCATTTTACCTTGTTTGCAATCCATCAACTGGCTCTTCATGTTATCCAACAGTGAGGTACACCAGTCATAAACAGTGGGTCTTAAACACTCCACCGCATCAATTGATAATTTGCTAGTTTTGGGATATATACATTTATATATGTGATCATTGATGTCATTTTGTATTGATTTCAGACTTTCAGTAATGACTTTGATGTATCGGTTTTAATTATAACTCCACCGCATCAAACTATAAAGATCCAGTGGAATTTGATCAAATTATCAATGCCCTCTCCCCCTTTTACGGGATAAAATCTTGATGGTTATTGCATGTGCATGTGGGTTATTGCATGTGCATGTTGCGTATTTATGGTTTAAACAGCATATAAAGGATGCATGCGGAAGTAAAGAACATCCACTGCTCAATAACATGTATTATACGACTCAAGCATGGAAATACAATAGCACACTGGAAATATAGAATATAATCGTCAGCTAGATCTAATGGATAGTCACTGGAATACAAGCAAATAACATCAAAATACCCGTGATCAGAAGATGATAGCAGATCTAATGCATGCACGGATAGATCAGCAAAAATATGCGATTCCGAAGAAGTACGATAACCACTACCAGCTGGAAAACTTGTCCAAAAGAATAGACCATCGGAATGCGCTGGAACTGCTCCAATAGAAGCGCCCTGGCCTCTAGACTAAAATGGATGAGTGTCGGATTTCGGATCTGGTCTCTGAGGCACTGGATCTGGACCCCTAGGGGTTTGCGCACCTCCTGGGACACTGGATGCGCCCCAAAGGATTCCACCAACGGAATCTGCTACTATAGGGCTCAAAACGGTCGTCTCGCCAAATGCAGAACTGGGTCGGAAGGGTTTCCCCGGATCTGCTCTGATACTCTGCATGCAACCCCAAATGTCTGTCCGGAAGAGCTGCGCCCTAAATGGTTGGATGGTGCGCTCTGAATGATTCCACTATCGAAATCTGATGGGAAGTAGCTCAATCTAAGCGCCCTGGTTGGATCTCAACTGGGTCAGAAGGAAAATGTAATCAGAGCTCTGTCCTCGTGCAGCTCTACAAACCCTCAATCTGACTTGCGCCCTCACTGGTTGAGTTGCGCCCCCTGTAACTGGATGCTCCTGAATGTCACGATGAAATACTTGGATGGTATCTCCGATGGGCTAGGGTGTGTCTCTCAACACCGAAACCGATCAATGGTGGTGGTTTCCTCCAGAAATCCACAAAACAGTAAAGTCGAATCCTCTCCTCCTCTGGGAACTCTCAACNCAAATTCCTCCCTTTATACCATTCCCAATCTAATTCACCATTGACCTCACTTAAGCTAGGTGCTTTTCCTCCTAAGGTGAATAATTAATTAATTAAGTCCCCCTTTAGCACCTTTTCATTCTAATTCTTCATTGACTTAGGCTCAAGCGACTTTTCCTAAGTATTTTGGCTTAATTCATCTTTTAGCCATCAATTCCTCCTTATTTCTCCATCTTGTTCCCTGTTTGTGCCTGACTATAGTCTACGGGAACACATAGACTACTACGTTACTCCCTGCTGGCCTACTCTTCGGAACGGGACATCACATGCAGGCTTTACTTTTACCGCGTATATGGGGTCGTATACATGACCCGATGAACTGTCACACGCGTACACCCTAATTTCCATATTACGCTCTCTAATACTCAAAAAATGGGGCCTAAAATTGAAATTCAAACCGTTGAAATTGAAGTAGAGGGGATGGGCACTTACTTGGTCCAGACAATTGTTGATTCTATTGATCTTAGCTCCCGCAATCGACACCTGAAGATCGTGGGCAAAATGTCCTAAAATGCGCTATGTGGGTGAAAAAAACTCAAATGGTATGGTAAAATGGTCTATTTTTACTATTAGTAGAAATTTTTTACCCACTTCCTATAGTTTGTGCTAATTTTGTACCTTATGGACTAATAGTGCAGTGAAAAGAATTGGTTTTTGGAGGTTTTGTTCGGGATTTTTTGCGGTTTCCAACATCATACCGCCCGTTTATGCCTTTGGCAGGTATATTCTTTCACCAGCATATAGGATAGGTTGTCACTTCGTTTTGCACTCTTGCATCATACTATCACTGTGATCCATACACCATAGGTACGAACACATTTATTAGCGACACGGAACCTTCCTACTGCTACTAGAAGTGTTGTTATTAAGTGGTAGAGGCTCAACAAACATGGGTTCCCTAGTTAGAACCTTTGTGCTATTTGGTGCCCATGTAGAAGTTATTCCATAGGACCGGGAGTTCCTTATAGTTTCGATATGACTTTGCGTTCGAACCACATATTCTTACTCACAAGCATTCTGACTGTTACCTATGGGACTCCCCCCGAGTCTTGGTTACACTTTTTTCCGACTCTCTAAAAAACAAAAAGATTGTCGAGTGAACTTGTCTCTTTCACACTTGTTAAATGGCTTTGAAAGGACGTCTATTTGGTGTAAGTTTAACCCTTTTTCGGTCCAAGTAGACTACTTACGAAAAAGGAATACTCTAGTCACCATGGGCTAGAAGAGTTATCCTGTGTATTATTTTATACTTTTTCGGGCCTAGGGGATTAAATCTACGAAAAAGGACATTCTTTGGAGTTAAGTTGTGATCGCATCCCATCATCCTGCTTGCAGTATTGAGCCTATTGTTGGTTCCCGCTTTCTCATTATAAGCCTCTTACCTCACCAATTTGCATCACTAGCCAAGCAGATCCTTTTATATATCCTTTGCAGCTTGACACCTTGTACCCTAAGAGGAAACATCCCCCTGAGTGTCCATAACCCGCATGCACTTCCTTACATTGAGCATAGGTATGTTCCACTGTTTGGAACTAGTTGCTTACTCCCGACACTCATTTCCTCTCCTATATCATAGCATTTCTTTGCCTATGAAAAAACAAAAAAAGACGGGCGCGAAAAGAATATTATCTCATATCGGCATCAGTCATGTCGCCTTTGAACAGAGCACAAACTTTTTAGTCCACTGTCATCAAAAGTTTGGGTATAGCATGACTTTAGGAAGCTGAGCTCATTACTTAGAGTTTACTCCTCCGACTAGTTATTCTTCCAGTCCCTATGGAGAGTTTGTTGATGCCTCCTGCATCACGAAGTTTTATCATCAAGTCTATGTTGCCTGAGTTATCCATATGTCTCATGCTCTTGTTCAAAGGAAGTCTACAAGCTTGTGTCGATTGTTTCTCAGAACTCTTGAGTTTGCATGTCATCCATACCCTCAATGTATCTCAGAGTCACATGAAGTTGTAATTCTACCATGCACCCTGGCCCTACTTTCATTATGGGTAGCAACCTTGAACCAAGCAGTTGACATCCCCTCATTGGTCGATGACTAGGGGGTTTCCCTTATGTTCGACGGCAAGAAATCTATTCACACATTGGGATTTGTGCAGTGTCTTGGATGCCATTAGCCTTATTGGTGGTTTCCTCACCTTTGTCGACAGTTTTTCTTATTCAGAGGGTCTCTTTCGTGCACCAATTGCATCTGGTGCATGCGGGAGACGCACAGGGCCATCAGTTTGTGAACATCCTATTCGTCTGAGTTCCTCCTAATCATCAAGCTATTGCTTTGTACCTCGTGTTGACAGATGAGAGATTCACTAATGCTCTCCTTTCAGCGGGTCTCCTTCCATCGACTTCAACTCATCTATTCTGGAAATGAGACCTAGAGTATTCAAAGTACCTAGAGGCTTGCAGTCATCAATGGCAGGTTCTCCTGCCATCGACAGTTGGGAATACATCAATGTCTTATGATCGATGGATTCTTCAAGTGTTCGACCTCAACACCTTTATTCACACTTGTAGAATGTACTCGGTGCCTTGATACCTACTTTCATTATCGGTAGGTTGTCTCACGTTTGTTAACAGTATACCTTAATGACCAGTAATTAAACAAAGTCTCATTGTGTTCGACCTCAACTCCTCTATTCAAATGATGTAGACTTGCACCTTCGGCAGATAGTGTATAAGACCTCCGGCTTACAGTAGCAACATTCCTAATGTGTTGTTGTCTTTCATTGGACCAGTACCTATATGACTTCAGTGATCATGGGAGATCAGAATTTACTCCATTGTATACGGATATCTTCATATTGATTTTGAGACTGGATTCCACTGTGCCTTGTTCGTGACTTTGACAACCTATGGCATATGTCCATTTTGTATTGCCTATTCATGGCCATGAACAACTATTTGATATATTTTCACATGGATCTGCAGTGTAATTAAGGTTGGCAGCCATGTGTACAAAATCATTATGGATTGTAATATTCTCATCGGTAACTAGCACTTCCAGCTGAGTCTCCATTACTCCACTTATGGGAATTATAATGTATTTCGGCCATCGCAGATACTCCTCTGACCTCACACATTAGGGGGCATTTGTTACAGTGAATTTTGCCTCACCCCATGCAACTTGCTTGGATGGCCTTTCCATTTCCCTATGTAGACTTGAAGTCCCCTTTTGTACCTTCCAGAACCAAAAAAACACATTTTTCCACATATACATGCCCTATCAGTTAGACAACAAGTATATACGCGGGTTGCTCCACTACAACCCATGTACATCGGGTTTGGTGCTCAAAATTAAAAATAATGTTGGGTTTCCATGCCATGTCACGAGATCCATGATCCTTGACCTTCCGTATAATGGAAACACTCTGACTCGGTCCTTCAGTTCCATTTGAAGGCTATAAATTGAGCCATATCCAAGCCTTGGAGAGATTCAACAATTCAACTTTGAGAAGAAAGACACTCTAGAGAATTTTCACTTCATATTGAGTCTGCATCCCTTTGTCCTTGAAAGTCTGAACTCCTTGTTCAGCCCCCAAGCTCTTCCTTCTTTGTGATGGAGAACCTCATTGACTCCTTTATGAGCTTTCCTTTGGTGAAGGATTGAAGTGGTGGAGGCCTAGCTAGAGGGACTTAGTTTCTCGGTTCTGATATGTGTCGTTACAGAAGTTTGTCGCATATATACTCCTGTTGATTATTTTAATAGAAATACTCTTTTCTCGTCCAATTGATATCTTGCAAATATTTGAATTATTATTCCATGGGCGTATTTGTCATGTATGTTAATGGATTATGCTAATCTATATGCTAACATTATTAATATCACTATATGCTTGTGTATCTTGGTTGTTGAGGACAAGTTGCAAGTATAGAGATTTGAGTTGCGTGCTCAACAGTGGTCTTCATCAAACGTCCGGACAAGGTAGGCTCTTGGTCTTGTCTTGTTATCATTTCATTTATATAGCATATTTGGGATTAGAGTTGATTTTTGCATGTCATTCCGTCTATTGTGGTTTACCCCATGCCATAGAGAGATTTTCCTCGTAACAAGAGGTGCACACTAGATTCCAAGAGAGACAAAGAGGTAGAGCGAACTTTTCTATGAAAGCTCTCTCACAAGTGTGAGGAGTTATGATGATGAAAAAATGATTTGAGTGCTTGCCTTATTTATATAAAGGTATCCCTAGCACATTTGTCCACATAATAAAGTAAAATGACAATAATTCATGATACAAGTGGGGCCGACCCCTCAAGTCCTCTACAAATGATAAATCATGCAAAATAGCCATAGCCCATCATATCGCCACATGTGTGGTGATGTCAAGCCTCCCAAGGGTGAAGGAGGGCCTCCCAAGGCCATGTGTCATCATCCAAGGTGCAAGCAAGGTGGAAGAATGCCATGTCACATCAAACCATCATGTGGTGTCCAAGTGGCAAGCAAACCCCATCATCTCCATCAAACCCTAACACATGAC
>JASDQU010218093.1:16731-34398 GCA_032191745.1 Picea mariana | reverse complement strand
GGGGATCTTGATCCCAACATCTTTGCATAAGTTCACAAACTCTTTTGAGAACTTATGCAAAGATGTTGGGATCAAGATCCCCAACAAAACGGTGTAGCTGAATGGAAAAACAGAACCATGCTGGAAGCTGTGAAGATCAAGATCTTCCTATATGCTTATGAGCAGAAGCAGCGATGACAGTTGTTTATGTGTAGAACCAATTGCCCCATAGTGCACTTGGGCTCAAGGTTTAAAGTGATACTTGACCAACATGCCACCAAAAAAGGGAATTCTACACCAAATAAGCCTCCGGACAATCCTACTTGGACTCTTGATGAAGGTGAGAAATGCATAGGGACATAAATGATTTACAAAAGAAGACAGTAACAAAAGATGAACTACAAAGGATGATGGATTCAATAGAATTTAATTTGGAGGCAATAATGGATACTAAGATGGATGGTTTAAAAAGGGAGATCATGGAAGGATTGAAAATTTTCCTAATAGAGAGGTCACCTGAAAGTGAAAATGCATCCCATAAAATTCATGATGACACAAGGAAGATGAATCAAGAATGGAGAAACTCTAACTTTTGGTTGAAGACCAACCAATTTTATAAGATCGATATGAGGAAGTTCGATGGCAAGGACCCAATCACATGGATACTTCAGATAGAGCAATTCGTTGATCTACATAATGTGCCACATACACAAAAGGTGCAGATTGCTTCTTTATATTTAGAACTCAATCAATTTGTGTGGTATCGATGGCTTTGTTCTCGCAAATCACTCGTCACTTAGACAATTTTCACGGAATAAATGATAGCACACTATGAGAATACAAGGAGCAATACCTTCGTTAGCCAATTGATAAATCTCAAGCAAAAGGGTTCAGTTACAGAGCACATTGAGAACTTCCAAAGATTGAATATAAAGGTAACAAATATTCTAGATGAGCACTTAATTGATGTATTCATAAAAAATTTAAGGGATAACATTCAACATGAGGTTCATCTTTGGGAACTCAAATCATTGGAGAATGCATTTAGGGTGGCAAGAAATGTTGAAAGTAAAAATATGGCTATGGATACTAGAAGGACCACTCCTAACATATATCGAGAGAATAATGTTCCTTCTTCTAAAAAAATACCACAACCTACAAGGTTGAGACCTCAACAATTGGAGGAAACAAAAGAAAAAGGTTTATGTTTTAATTGTGACAGCAAGTACAGTAAGGGACATAAGTGTGGTGAGAAGAAATTATTCTACATAGATTGTGAAGAGGAAGAAGAACAAGAACCATCTCAAGATGAAAACGTAGACGTGAATTCTTTTGAAGAGTTGACTCCCAGGATATCGTGTAATGCATTGGTTGGAATTAGCACTCCTCAAACCCTCAATATCGAAGGATATATCAAAAAGAAAAAAGGTAATAGTCCTAATTTATTCTGGTAGTACTCATAATTTCATTCATTATAAATTAGTCAAAGCTCTCAATTGCTTTGTATATCCAACACCAGAGTTTCAAGTAATGATTGCAAATGGAGGAACTATCAATTGCTCAGGAAAATGTAATAAGATCAATCTTACTATGGGGGAATATGTAATGAATAGTCCATTCATTGTTATACCCATGAGTGGTGTTGATCTCATACTAGGAATCCAATGGTTACAATCATTAGAAAGAGTGGCTTTTAATTTTCAAAAACTTTTCATGAAATTTTCATTGGAAGGAAAAGAAATTGAGTTAAGAGGTATCACAAGGAAACCTAGTAAGGTGATAATCTCTAATCGCTTGACAAAATTATTGAAAAAGGGGCATCAAGGTGTAATTGCACAACTATGCTCACTAGATGTTCAAACATCTAAACCATCTATTCCCCTAGATCTCCAAGGGATCATCTATAAACATTCCAAAGTATTTGAAGATATTCCCAAAGGTCTTCCACCCACTCAAAATCATGATCATGATATTCACCTAATTCCTCGGAGTGTTCCTCCTAACATCAGGTCGTACAAATACCCTTATGTCCAGAAGAGTGAAATTGAGCACATGGTTGAAGAAATGTTAGAGGCAGGGATTATTAGACTAAGCCAAACTTCTTACTCTGCACCGGTGGTAATGGTATTCAAGAAAGATGGTTCATGGCGTATGTTTCCAGATTATAGAGAGCTCAACAAGATCACTGTTAAAGAGAAGCTTCCCATTCTCGTCATTGATGAATTGTTAGATGAACCACATGGAGCAATCTATTTCACAAAGTTAGATCTTCATTCAGGGTATCATCAGATTAGAATCAAGGAAGAAGATATCCCAAAACAACATTCTGAACTCATGAAGGCCATTATGAATTTTTGGTCATGCCTTTTGGCCTTACAAATGCACCTTCCACATTCCAAGGGTTGATGAATTCCATTTTCAAGCCCTTCCTTCGAAAATTCCTGTTAGTATTTTTTGATTATATACTAATCTATAGCAAGTCTTGGGAGGATCATGTGCAACATGTTGACAAGGTGCTACAACTACTAAAGGAGCAACTAATATATGCCAAATCGTCCAAATGTTTCTTTGGGGTGAAGGAGGTAGAGTATTTGGGTCATATTGTATCTCATGAAGGTATCAAGGTAGACCCTAACAAGATTAAGGCCATGATGGACTGGTCGATTCCCAAAACATTGAAGAATCTTAGAGGATTTTTGGGTTTGACAGGTTACTACCGCAAGTTTGTTCGGAACTATGGGAGAATAGCAGCACCTTTAACGACACTAACTAAGAAGGATTCATTTTCATGGACTCGAGAGGCAACTAAAGTTTTTGAACAACTTAAAGAAGTTATGTGCAAAACTCATGTCTTGACCACACCAGACTTCACAAAAACCTTTATTGTGGAATGTGATGCTTTGGGAAATGGCATTGGTGTTGTCCTAATGCAAGAAGGAAGGCCCCTGGCTTTTGAAAGTCGGCCACTCAAGGGAAAGGACTTACACAAACCCATTTATGAGAAGGAAATGATGGCAATACTACATGCATTGAAGAAATGGTGCCCTTACCTAATAGGTAGACACTTCAAGGTCAAAACAGATCATGATAGTCTTAAATACTTCTTAGAACAAAGACTATCTTTAGAAGAACAACAAAAATGGGTGACCAAGATATTGGGTTATGATTTTGAAATCATCTATAAAGAAGGGAAGAAAAATGTTGTGGCAGATGCACTCTCAAGAAAGGATGAAGATGTTGAGGCCTTTCTTTGTGTTATCTCGATCATCCAACCTGATTGGATAATAGAAGCGAGGGATGAATGGAAGAATGACGAAAACGTATGGACTCTCATTCAAAGGTTGCAACAAGAATCCAGTGCATCAAATACATTTACATGGAAAAATGATTCACTATGGTACAAAGATAGCTTATATTTATGTAAGAACTCCCAACTCAAACAAAAGTTACTATTGGAATTGCACACCTCTCTGGTAGAAGGGCACTCGGGATTTTTGAAAACCTACCATAGGGTCAAAAAGGAATTTTTTTGGGATGGCCTTAAAACTGATGTTCAAAGGTTTGTAGTAAAATGTTTGGTTTGCCAACAAAATAAGGTGGAAACAATTAAGACCCCGAGTCTTTTACAACCATTAGCCATCCCAAGTCAGCGCCTGATCCAGGTCGATATTGGTGGCCACCCGTCTATTCCACTTGGATCCCCACCATTGTTTATTTCAGTTTTTCAGTTTCGTTAATTGTACCACAATTTACTAATTTTGACAATTTTTCAGGTCCTGAACTTTCGGAGTTGTTTTGAGGCCCTAAACGACGTTTTTTGGGCATCAAACGTTTGACTAATATGAGTCTGTTCCGGACTCGATATTCGTTGTAAGCAGTTGTAGTCCTCGGATAGATCTTTCTAACGATGTATCATGTGCGGCAATCGGAAATAGTATGCCAAAGTTACGACACCGGGAGTTTGATGTACCAATTTACCCCAATGGGGCCCATATTCTGGCGTTTCATCTCCTAGGGTTAGGTTTTTGGATGTTTAGGGTTTCCATTGTTTCTCAATAATATATAGGCCTTCGAGCCTCATTGTAACAGAGAGTTCAAAGGCCTGTAGCAGCCACATCTCTTCTTAGAGATAAGCTACCAACGCCCTAGATAGTTTATTTCCATTATGTTTGTAAACAAATTTCAGTTCTTTGATATTAATGAAATGAAGTGTTATTTCCGCTGCATCTTTGTATTCATGGTTATTTGTGTATTATGTTGCGTTTCTCCATAAATTTGGATCAGTGGTATCAGAGCGGTATGCTCTTTCTCGATCCTTCTTTGCATGTCTCCAACGAGGTCGGGGTATAAGGAGTTAGGGCTCGATCTGATTGAACCTTTGGAAGATCAGCCTCGCAAACCCCGACAGCCGCCCATGGGGGACAAAAAGAAAGACAAGGGAGCAGGAGATCCTATAAAAATATTACTCGAGGAGGCCCTTGAAAAACAAAGGAACGCGATGATGGATAACTTCGCCCAGATCCTTCAATGATTGCCCACTAGCGGCACATCTGCATCCAACAGCCACTCTGGAGGCGCAACCCCTTTTAAGGTACAACTAAACTTTGACATTCTCATATTTGATGGCCAAATAGATGCAGACATCATAGATAGATGGTTGAATCTATTAGAAGGATATTTCTCGGTTCATGATTTTTCCGACCGGGAGAAGATTATTTTTTCACTACTCAAAGTCGTCCCCCATGTCAAGGACTGGTGGGAAACCTATTGTGAGAAAAAGGACGAGGAAGAACCCTCTTTTTCTCAGTCGTACCTACTTGTAATTCTTTCCGAGATGCCATAAAGGAACAATATTATCCCATGGGGAGCTATGAGGACAAGTAAATACAATGGACTACGCTGCGGCGGCAAAGGGCTCAAGGTGTGCATGAGCTGACGAAAATGTTCCATACCCTGCGCACAAAGTTGGGTATCAAAGATTCGGAGAAACATTTGGTGTTGAAGTACCACAGTTGTCTGCACAAATACATTCAGGAGGAAATGGAGTTCCTCGACATCTCCTCGCTTGGTACGACATATCGATATGTTGTTAAGATTGAGCATAAATTCAAACAGAAAAAGCGAGACTTTGGATCTATGAATCAAAAGCAAGCGAAAGGTGCCCCCAAACCGCAAAACAAAGGACAAAGCCAAGGCATGGCGGCTCAAGACAACCTTCCAAAGCCGCAAGAAAAGAACAACATCGTGAATCCATAGAGGGACACGGGAAAGTGGTGTGAGTTCCATAAGAATTCCACTCACAACACAAGTGAGTGTCGAGCCAAACAGTCACTGGTGGTCGAGATGACGGCTTCTGAATCATATGCATGCTCCGACATTGAATCAGAACCCGAGAAGGGGAATGATAGAGGGAAGCAGATTATCGATGCAAAGCCCAACGCCACCATTGCCACCACGAAGATCCAAAAGGAAGAACCGGAAGATCCAGAGGAGGAGCATCTTTTCCACTCCCAGATGTGGGTAAAGGGTTCCCCGCTACAGTTCATTGTCGACAATGAGAGCCAAAAGAACCTCATTTCAGCAGAGGTCGTGAAGTGGTTGGGATTTCCGACCACAGCACACCCACAACCATACACCATCGGGTAGTTTCACCAAGGACAGGATCTCTGCGTCAGCGAGCAATGTCGCCTTCCCTACAGCATCAAGCCCTTCACCAATGAGGTATTATGTGACATTGTTCCTCTTGATGTGTATGATGTATTATTAGGCCAACCATACTTGTGGAAGTGACATGTTGTGCATGAGTCTCGACCTCACGCTGTTATTGTTACCTTGGGAAATAAGTTGTACAGAATACCAAAGGTACCACCGCCTGTCGCTATCTCTTTGGTTACTGCAAAACAATGTAGCAAGCACATTTCCAAAACTGGGAAATTTGTTTTCCTAATGATCCGCTCTCAAGGAAAGAAGAAGACTGTGGCCACGACCTTCAGACAGGGCTCCTTCGCACGACAACAACAAATGGACAAGGTCATGGAGGAGTATCGGGACATCTTCACCTCACCCACAGGGGTGCCTTTACACTATCAGGTGAAGCACCCCATCGATATGACCCCAGGTGCGTCGCTTCCCAATGGACCGATCTATCATCTCTATGTTCTGAAGAATGATGAAATCAAGAGGCAGATCCAGGAGCTGCTGCAAAAAGGTCACGTCTGGCCAAGTTCATCGCCCTATGGGAGCCCGATCATGTTGGTGCAGAAGAAGGATGGGACTTGGAGACTCTGTATTGACTATCGGGCGTTGAACAAGATCATTGTCTGGAATAGGTACCCGATCCCACCAATTGATGACCTTCTAGACCAACTCAAAGGGGAAAAATATTTCAGCAAGATCGACTTGAAGTCCGGGCATCACAAGGTAACTATCGAATTGTCTGATGTCTGGAAGACTGCCTTCAAAGCCAAGGAGGGCCTTTTCGAATGGTTGGTCATGCTTTTCGGGTTGACGAATGCTCCTGCGACCTTCACGAGGCTGATGGATGACATATTGCAGCGATTCACAAACTCATTTGTAGTAGTGTACTTGGATGACATCTTGATCTTCAGCCAGACTTGGGAAGAGCACCTCCACCACATTCGACAGGTCCTCCAAACACCGCGGAAACACAAGTTGTGTGCCAATTTGGAGAAGTGCACTTTTGGCATGACCCAGGTTCAGTATCTGGGATACATTGGGGTGCATGTGGATTCAACCAAGATCCAAATCATCCGAGATTGGCCAACCCCGACCACTCTAACAGAGCTTCGCAGCTTTCTGGGTCTTGCTAATTTCTACTGCAGGTTTGTGTTGGGATTCTCTCATATCACTTGGCCCTTGAGTCAAGTCACCAATGGAGGAGCGAAAGAAAAATTATTTTCGTTGGAATCTCAACAGAAGGTGTCCGTAGAATTGAAACATCGCCTCTGTTGTGCCACAATGCTCACATTACCATATTTGCAACAACCATTTGAGATCGAGAGAGATGCCTCTGACTATGTTATTCTTGCAGTTCTTACTCAACAGAGGCATCCAGTGGTATATCATAGTGTGACACTTTTTGACACAGTCCGAAAGTATCCCACTTATGACAACGAAATGTATTCCATTGTGCAGGCTTGAAAACAATGGAAGCATTGCATTTTGGGGAAGGAAATGATCATCCACACAGACCACCGACCCCTGCAGTTCATACAGACACAAGCGAAGTTGCAGAACGATCGCCATCAAAAGCGGTCCACATATATGCAACAATTTCATTTGAACATCAAGTACAAGAAGGGCAGCACTAATAATGTTGCAGATTGCCTCAATCAGCCACCGATCGTGGCGATAACCACCGTGCTCAACTCTTGTGGGCACGAGACTTATGATTGGCCGCTTCTCTACAAGAGTGATCTAGAATTCGGCCACACATACAATACGCTCTTGGAGGGTAACCGAGTTCCAAATTTTCACCTCCAAGATGCCCTACTATGTCACCTAGTACACCTTTGTGTTCCTTCAAGCGAGCATGCCAAGATGATTTGGGAAGCGCACTACAGTCGGGTCGCTTGGAATTATGGGGTCGAGAAAACAATTGCAGTACTGCAGAAGTATTTCTATTGGCCAAACCTTCGACAGGATGTTGGGAAGTACATCAGATGTTGCACTGCCTGCGCCATTGCCAAACCGACCATCAAGAAGCAAGGCCTCTATACTCCCCTGCCTACCCCTAGTCGACCTTGGGAATCCATCTCCATGGATTACATGTTGGGCCTTCCTTCCTTCTACTAAGCATGGCAACGACTGTGTTTTCGTGGTCGTCAACAGATTCTAGAAGATGGCCATGATGGCGGCCTGCAAGAAGAATATCACAGCAGAAGCCACTGCTAAACTCTTCTTTGAACGAGTGTGGGTACACTTTGGGATCCCACAGTCTAACATCTAAGATCAGGACAGCAAGTTCCTTAGTACATTTTGGTCCAGCCTCTGGTCAATGTTGGACACCAAGCTCACCAAGTCCACAACTTTACATTCCCAAACTGATGGCCAGACAAAGGTCGTGAATAGGATGATCGTACACATTTTGTGCGTGTACAACTCAAAGCATCCACGCACATGGGATGAGAGTCTCCCATGTGTACAACATAGCTATTACCGGGCCCTCCACATCTCAACCGACCACAACCCCTTTCAGGTGGGCTTGGGATTCCAGCCACTATGTCCCATTGACGTAGCCATGCCCTTTACAGCTACTCAGGCTTATTCAGTCCATGTTCAATATGAAGCTACCAAGGCAAACAACTTCATTGAGCACATTCAACACATTCTCCAATAGGTTCATGACATATTGGACAGAGCCAATGCTAAGTAGAAGCAGCAGCATGATCAGCATCGAGTGCAACACAACTTCCAGGAGGGCGACAAAGTGAGGCTACATTTTCACAAGGAGCGCCTCACTGGACCCCACCGCAAGCTTCACCCGCTCCGATATGGGCCATACACCATCACCAAGGCTGTAGGGGACAATGCCTTCGAGCTCAGTATTCCACCATTCCTTGGTCTGCACCTACTGTTCAATGTGGACCACCTTCGACCCTACTTTCCACCTCTACTGGACACATCTGACATGGCAGAACAACTCCCACCAACATAATTAAATCCAAACTGCATGGAACAAGCCATAACTAATCGGATTATGGACACACAGATCAAGAACACCTGCCAGCAGAGGATCCAACTATATCGAGTTGTCAAAGTAGGCCAACTCCTTCACCAGGGCAAGTGGCTCACCAGAGACCAAGTTCAGTGGAAGTTTTCTCATCTCATGGAGGAACTCAATGCAATGGGGACCATTGCTTCCTAAGGGGGGGGAATGATCCAGCTGGATATTGGTGGCCACCCGCCTACTCCACTTGGACCCCCACCATTGTTTCTTTCAGTTTTTCAGTTTCCTTAATTGTAGCACAATTTACTAGTTTTGGTAGCTTTTCGGGTCCTGAACTTTCGGAACCATTTTGAGGCCCTAAACGACGTCTTTTGGGCATCAAATGTCTGGAAAATATGAGTTTGTTTCAGCCTTGATATTCACTGTCAACAGTTGTAGTCCTCGCATAGAAATTTCTAACGATGTATCATGTGCGTCAAACAGAGATAGTATGTCAAAGTTACGACCCCGGGAAATTGATGTACCAATTTACCCCAACATGGCCCATATTCTAGCGTTTCATCTCCTAGGGTTAGGCTTTTGGATGTTTAGGGTTTCCATTTTTTCTCAATAATTTATAGGCATTCAAGCCTCATTGTAACAGAGAGTTTAGAGACCCGTAGCCGCCACATCTCTTCTCAGAGATAAGCTACCAGCGCCCTAGCTAGTTTATTTCCATTCTATTTATAAACAAATTTCAGTTCTTCGATATTAATGAAATGAAGTGTTATTTCTGCTGCATCTTTGTATTCATGGTTATTTGTGTATTATGTTGCGTTCCTGCATAAATTTGGATCAGCGTTGGGAGGATGTTTCCATGGATTTCATCACAGGGTTACCAAAGTCTAAAGGAAAGAGTGTCATCATGATGATTGTCGATAGACTGACCAAGTACGCACACTTGTGTGCACTCTCTCATCCCTTCAAAGCCAGTACAATTTCCATCGCATTCATGGAGACAGTTCAAAAACTACATGGAATCCCAAAGATTATTGTAAGTGACAGAGATCCTACCTTCACTGGACATTTTTAGACATAATTATTTTCTTATTTGGGTACTCAATTGGCTCATAGCTCATACTATCATCCTCAATCTGATGGACAAACCAAGATAGTGAACAAATGCCTGGAAGGCTACCTTCGTTGCTTTGTCTCTGATAAACAAACACAATGGTTCAAACGGTTACCCTTGGTAGAATGGTGGTATACCACTTCCTTTCATACTACAACATAAATGACACCATTTATGGAACTCTATGGATACTACCCTCCTTTCATCACTTCTTCTCTAAAAGAAAAATCTAAGGTTCAAGCAGTGGAAGATCACATCGAGCATCAACAAGAAGTTCTCCAAATCTTAAAGAACAACCTGACCATGGCACAAAATCGCATGAAACAACAAGCAGATCAACATCATAGTGAAAGAAGTTTTGAAGTAGGGGATTGAGTGTTTTTAAGACTACAACCATACAAACAGATGTCCCTCAAGCAAGCCAAGAAGGATAATAAATTATCACCAAAGTACTATGGCCCTTATAAGGTGTTGCAAAAGATTGGTACTATGGCATACAAATTGGAGTTGCATGCATCCTCACGAGTACACCCAGTTTTCATTGTTTCATGCTTAAAGAAGGTTATAGGTGACAAGATGCAAGTTCAAACTATATGCCAGAACTTGATGAGGAAGGAAAAATCATATTGGAGCCTGAAGCCATCACTGACACAAGAATTCGCTAGCTGAAGAATAGATCCATTTCAGAGTATCTCATCAAGTGGAGAAGACTACCTGCTGAAGATTCCACTTGGAAAGATGAGTTTTTTATACAGAAGCATCGAGAATTACTCAAGTGTTGCGGACAACACTTGTCTCAAGGGGAGGGGCATGTTAAACCCTAAAGAGTGACACATTACCCCTTAATTGGGGCATATTACATTAGTAATGTTATTTTATTTATGTCGGCTTGGGTCCATTAGTTGTAATTGTACCTCCTAGTCTCCTATATATACTAAGGAGGCATTTTCATTTGGAATCATTTGGTATTGGGAAATTTATGTGGTGTATAAGGAGGTTTTTCTATGTTATCTTGATATTTGGTTCTTAACACGTATATACATGTTATTCTCATGAACAGTCGCGTACATCATCATTTTCTACTTGGTTGTTGGGTTTGATGTTTGTTGAGTAAATTTTGATGTTTATTGAGTAAGTTTGATAGTTGTTGAGTCTTACTGGGTCTCTGTTATGACTGTTAAGTTTCTATGGAATGATAGGAAACCTTTCTTTGGTTGAATTTTGGGCGGTGCCTTTTTCATCATCATTTTCATTGATTGTCCTTGCAACTTGGGTTGGGTGTTTGCTTCTTGATATCCTACTCGGTTGTCTTTGTTTACATACAATAGAATTTTTATATCAAGTTGTTGTTAAGTCCTTGCATTTTCATTCTTTTACATTGAAATTACAAAAATATTAAGCATTTTGCATTGTTGGCATTTGATATTTTGGGTTCTTATCATTGATCTTAGTACATGTATAGAAAGACTGCATCTTATTTGGAATTGCAGAAGTAAATTGAAAATTGCATTTTGAAAAGCTTATCATTTATTGGGGATTGAAGTTAGGACTTTTCATTTTATTCATATTCATTTATTTTACTTGCTAAGTCATAACATCATTAGTTTCATGACCGCACCTTTTTTGAGTAAGCAAGGCCACTAAAAGCAACGTTTATAATTTAAAATTGATTAGAAACGGTTTTATTTTCTAGGGTGCACAAACTAGCTTAAGATTTAAAGCCTTGGAATAAGAATTTGTGAGTAAACTTCTCAAAGGCTATTAAATCAACATATGTGTCTGACTAAGGGAGTGGTGAAATCCATTGTACAATTGGTGACATCTAGAGGCTCCGCTTACACCAGAGTTAAGCATGAGGTCGCGTGAGGTTGGTTGAGGGGATATCCCCCCAATACCTTCTTAGCGTCGGATATATTTCTGGGGATCTATTAGTATATGGGGATCTTGCTAGTACCTTTACCTATGTGAGAGGTGGTGCTTTCGAGGTTTCGGGCTTTGTTACCCTGCCCATTTAGTGGACCTGACTTACGATTGTTCGCCTACACATCGATTATATCGTGGTTGCTTAGTTGATTGACATAGGTACCACATAGGTTACTTGCAGGGGTTATTATGCAAGTACCCTGGGTCAGATAAGGGTCAGACAACACACAGCCTTTATGGAGGATTACTTCTCCGAGGGGATCTGATCGACTGGTTGTTAAGCCCACGAGGACCCTTATAATTGATTCTGATACCTCCAATCTTTAGCAGGGAGTCTCAGGCCCCTCTTGGGTGAGGCATACCTACTTTAGAGAGGGGGGCCCCTTTCAACCACTTTATCATGTTTGTGTGCATATTGGCCTTTTGTTTTATTTTTGGTGTTCTCTTTGATTATTAGTTGACCTTAGGATTTTATATTGCATCTTCAGTCTTCATTATCATGGATAGTGGAGTTCCTTTGGCTCCCTCATTTACTGCTACCTCCCCCACGACATTCACTCATTTCATGGGGACAAATCTGTCCATGTTTCATAATGGTATGCAGAATTAAGATACTCAGTCAATGCCTTGGGTCTCTAATCATTTCTCTCTTAATATGCATATACATTCACCCGGGGGCACTGTTGACGATTAAAAATTGTCAACGAGGTTTTGCCCGCAAAGTCTCGCTAAAGTCTATTATTATAAAAACTAAATAATACTAGTAGGTGGGACCCCCTTGAACGATTGAAGATCAAATCTGTTCATTTTTTATGTTGTGGTGATGTGCGATAGGGCTTACATGGTTGATGAGATCTTTTGTTATTGGCTATGGTTTAAGTTATGAAATATTGATTCCTTATGTTACTACAACCTATGATATTCATTAATTCCATTGCTATTTGTTCTTATTGCACCTGCACAACAAACATGTTAGTGAAATTACATGAAGGGCAGTTTTGAAAAAGGCAAAAATACTATAACAAGTGCAAAGAAAGGGGATCCAATTCTGCAATTTTATGAGAAACAATTGCAAAAGGGGAAGAATTTTAAGCTATCCTATATGCTATTTTACATGCATGAAAGACTTAATGATTATTGTTAAATCCTAGCTAGCAAAGTAAATGGTTATGCAATTGTGGTTGAGTTATATGGTTAATACACATATAGTATGAATTGTTGGTGGTGCATTTGGCAAGGTAATAGTGCTAATGGCTATGCAAATTGTTGAATTATATGGAACTCGAATTATGTTATGGCATAAGTCGCGCTATTGACTTTTAATGTGGTTATGGTCTTGATACATGGGTTGATTGATGGTGTTAATGAAGAACTCGTTGGCATGTACTGATGAATTAATGCATTGTGGGTGGAGGCGACGTGCATTTACTGCACGTCACCTTTACTCCTCCTGTTAGCCGCCACCCTAGTTGGGCTATTGTTTGATCTTCTTGTTGGGGTTATGCTCTGAATTCTTAGCAGAGAGGAACCGCTCGACCAGCTCTCGATTTTAAGGAATTTGATTACAGGTATGTCTTTTTTTGTCCATTCGTGACTCTGTTCTAGTTATGAAATGATTACTGGCTCGAGTGTATTGGTTTGTGTTTTCCTAAGTGTTGCAACTGTGTGAAATTGTGTTCTTGAATGAAGAATGGATGGTTCTTCATGTAATAATATTGAGTTCATGGAAGTTATTGGTCATCCTGGGTGGTAGCTCTTTGTTATCTTGGCTGGTTTAGTTGGAGGGTTTTTGTTTTGTCTTGATGGATGGCTATCTGCACGCAATGTCATTAGATCCAGTCTTTGGCTTTTATGGATTTAGTAGTTGGAGGTCCCCTGCGTTACTATGTTTCGCCACCTAGGCATTGGTTGATTCCACCACTAAGGGTCACGAAGTGGGTGTTCTGTTCTTAACTCGGCCCTAACTTCACCTCGGTACTGTTGTAGTTTGAACAAAGAATATGAGGGTTATACCCTGCATGCGTTAAATAATATTTCCAGGCCGAATGGGAGCTTCACCTTTTTTGTTTTGGCCCCCTGCCATGGATCGTTGCATGTCCATGAGCGAATCATGGCTCTCTCTATGTGCACACCATTGGCCTCGAAGGTTTCACCATCACGGGGAGTTGGCTATGTTCCCCTTGTGTTGGCTATAGAGCAGACCCTTAACCCTCCAGTCTGGAGTTTTATAGAGAAGATTGTCGGGCCTGCCAAGTTGCTATGGGTTATTGTGGATTCAATGTATGGTCGATTACTTTGAATACAGACTCGCCCAATTGGTCGTATGGTAGTCGTGTTGGTTTGGCATTTAGTTACTGCCTCTGTGATAATAATGGCAAATCCTACATTGTTATTAGCACCACTCAATTTACACAGTCGTGCTCCTTATGATTAATAATTCAGTATTGTTTTAACAGAGAAGGACACTGCCCCGATTTGAATGGATGTGTGGGTATGAATTGTTGTCACTGCTTGCTAAGTAAATTGATTTTCCGACAGTGATGATTGGTTGGTTGATACACAGTCACTGGTATTTTTGCACTAAGGATTGTTTGGATGTTTAAGCTGGCATTGGTTGCAAATGCTTGATGTTGCCCACGCATGTTGCGTTGTGTGTATGGTTTTTGGTACAATGAAATAATGATCATGGTAACTGTGGTTTTATTTTGGGGCCGAATGATTATTGAACCAGATGACTGTGGAAACTCTATCCATTGTATCCTTATGATTGTTCGATTATATAAGCCTGAGTTTGCACAACATAGTTGATCACAGTTGGACTAAATCGAAGTAATATTCTGTTAGATTGACTGAGTTATTGTTGTGACTGTGTGTCTAGAGATGTTGCATCATGGTGCTTTCGTGGTTGCGCACTGTGTATATTATGGACAGCTTGGGTTTCACAGGGTTTTAAGCATGTTTATTTGTTGCAATCGATCAATTGTTAAGAAAGGCATGTTGTCGAGACCTCGTCGTGTTGGATGGATGGCCTAGCTTTTAAGTCCCATTGAATTGTTTGTTTTTTTTACAGTGGCAGAATTACATTGCCTAGGCGAATTACCCTTTGCATAGCTTGTGTCTAAATGATAGTTGTTGGTTGTATGTTTAAATATCAATTTGGGTGTTGAAATTCGATCTTGATTATTTTGGTTACTACACCCATATGCTTAACGAATATCATTCCATTTAAATGATAGGCCCAATTGCAGTGATAGTGAATTCATTGTTAATTGTAAACATGACTTTTGAGTGCTACTGTGGATTGAAGAAACGCATGGGCAATGGTCGATTTTTAACAGAGTGGAATGGTTATTGTTATAAGTTGCAAGGCATATAAATGAAAGGAACATAATCCATTTACAAAATTCATACTGTCTTGTGATGGCACTATAATGGATACTTGATTTTGGACAGTGAACTAGTTAAATACACAATAATTATTATTTGGTCACAATGATTGTTGGTTGGTGCATCTTTTTTTTTTTTCGCAGAATGTTTTATGGATCACTTAATCAATTTCATGAACAGTAATCGTTCTTCTTCCCTTCCATTATTTCATTTTCTGCTAATTACAAACCCTATCACCTCCCATATTCATTTTTTTTCACTCCATGTTCTGAAATTGATTACAGCCAAGAGAGTTTCGGTGTTAAAACAATTGAAAGTGGCAGTGTCTTGCATGGATTACAGTGATGTTTTATTGGTTTGCTTTGCAGTTGATTGTTGTTGTCATTGAGAAGTAACTATGCTATTTTCCCCCTCATTATATCATGTTTCGTTCAACACAAACCCCTCGCATATCCCAGAACCCTTTTCACCCCCTGCTCATTGATTAACAGTAAAACAATTTGTATGGACTGGATTGCATGAGTCTGATACATTGCTGAGCCAAATCTATTTCATATTTTTAAGAGTTGTCATGTATGGTTATTTAAAAGACTATTTGCTAATCAATCACGCATGCAGGATGAGTTTTTCAAATCGAGGTAGCCATTGCCGCGGAAACAAAGGTAGAGGTAACTGGAACCGTGGCCCAAGAAGGCCCAGGTTCTCCATACATTTTGACGATGATTCACAAGATCTTGGCCAATTGTTTCATGTTGGATTCTTCAATTGGATTGGGCAGGGAATAGTCCAACCTAGGTTTGAAAGGCCTCCTTTCCAAGCTCCGCAAGCACCCGGTATCCTCGTACCTCCTCATGTCTCATTACAACCCGAGGTTCCTAAAAATGATGGATGGCAAGAGATTGTTCACCCGACAGTCTCCCAACATCGTCGTTGTCCCAACTTGTCCTTGTCCACTCCTTTGCCTATTAACCCCACTGTCCAAGCTGCCCCTAACCACTCGCCAGTGCAATCCTCCCATGCTAGTAAGAGATTGAAAACTAAGGCCCACCATGCCCTTGATAAACAAAAATCCATTGTTGCCCCTTCCTCACCCTCCAATGGCTCTGACAAATCTGTGTCTTCCCAGATGCATTTGAGGGACGATTGATCCCACGTGATCAGAAAGATAAGGCCTAAAGGCTCTGCACAGCCAAAGGAAAATTCAGGGAAATCAAGAGGTGACAGCAGCAATCAAGGAAGGGTTGCATTGCAAACTGGGAAATATGGCTTTGGAGTTTATTTTATCTATTGTTTTATGACAGTTGACTTCAGGGATCTTTGGACAACATGTTTTATTTTGGATATATGAGTATTATTTTTGAATTAGTTTCAAATTTTATGAGCTAAAAATTGTCAAAAGTGAATATGTTAATGGAAGTCACAAGGAGGTGTGTTTTGCTTAACTAATGGTTATGTTATGATTATCAAGATTGTTATGAACTAAAGGGAGTCACATGGGGTCCCACCTACTAGTTATTATTTATTTGACCCTTACTGTAATTATTACTCTTCCCCCTAACTAAAGTTAGTTGAGTCTTTTAATTAACTTAACTAATGAGTTGGTTCAACTACCTTAACCAATTCTAAGTTTAAGCATATGGGGGCTTTCGCAGTGCAAGATATTAGATATTATTTTTGGGATTAACTGCGTTGTGTAAGTCATTAATCTATGACCCATATTCATGAGTATTAGTCGCAACTGACCAATAATTCTCATGATTTGAATAGTCCACTTAGCACTCATTGCATCGGGTGATGCTCACAGGGAGGAACAAGACGAGGATACAAGTTGAAGCATACTAAGGTTCGCTCTTTGAGTTTATGTTGAGATAGTTCAGTTTTCATTCATTCATTCATTTATTCATCAAAAGCCTAATTCTCTTTTATGATAGCAGGGTCTTATTATAGACAACAATATTCATGATTGAATCACATCATTCAAACACTTGTTTTTCAGAGGTGTTGATCTATCTTTGATAGTTTGTGTAGACTTGTCTGTGTTAGAATATAATGGATGTGCTCATTTTACCATCGGCAATATCACTATTGACACTGTTATCGCTCAGTTTGTAGGGTAGGTTTAGTAGCTTGAAGGTAAGACTCAAACTGGCGTAACAGGAGCTTCTCCACCCACTGTCACCTTGATGGGGAGATCTTTCTATTCAGGGTGGCTAATCCATAGGGAGACGTCCCTAGTAATCTGGGGTTTTGAAGGAAAAGGATCAAGGGTTTAAGGTTCAAAGGTTAAGATAAGCTTTCCCTTCACAGATTACTGCCAAGAAGATAGTCAAAGAGAAGATATCCCACTGAAAAGGGCACCTGTTTGCGAGACAAGGCAATGATAAAACTAAAATATGCCACAGTGCTTAGTACTTCAAAATATCAATGACTATCTTTAATACATATGAGCAATAATGAAAGTAATTATTGACGAAGTCAATGATTGCAATTAAAGCTAAGACTTATAATATCACTTCCTCAATAAATACAAATGATAGTGCATTCAATGTATAAAATCAATCATTTAATTGTCACAACG
>JASDQU010218093.1:0-16631 GCA_032191745.1 Picea mariana | reverse complement strand
ATATGCTAGCCAATGTTTCAAGATGATATTGATGATACTATCCTCCTGATGCCACTGATGATGCAGACCTCTCTCGCCTGATGATGTTGAAGAATACCCTTCTTGTTAAGGGGGAGTGTTGAAATAATGTAACTGCAAAGAGTATTCTTATTATTATTGATATATTATTTATAAGATTAATCCTCATTGTGGATTAATCATGTCGGTAATTGTATTAGGACCAAATCCCCTTTTGCGGATTGGTCAACAGACAATTATAATAGGCAGAATAAGAAGTCGGCCCCAGCAGTTAATTAAGAGACCCAGATTGAGAAGTCGGCCCTGCCAGTGAAGAGACACTTCACACGTGCCAGAACTTGTATAAATACAGGAGGCTAGCGCCTCATTTGATCACAACTCACTTGCTCAGTTTGAGAGACAAATTCTGATCTGTTGCCAGCAAAAGAGAGAGGGAGAAGAGTGGTGCATCTTTTGGAGAGGACTATTTGTATTGGTTTGCGTTATCTCTTGACATTGTATTGGCAATTTAAGATAAGGAAGTTTTTGTTGGATTTTCTTCCCCTAGAGGGTTTCCCAGGATAAATGTTGTGTCTCTTGTGAATATGTATTTCTCAGTGATCTTGTTTTTATGTTGCTCTTATCTATTGAAATGCAGAGAACTATAATAATGGCATAAACATTAACAAAATAAAGGATTGATTTATGTTTCATCTGTCTTGATTATCATCTTGGTGACTTTTCTTCTATCTTTACATTTATTTCAGCAACTGATATGTTCAGAAAATTACATAAAAAATAAATTTCCAGCAAGGTTTTCGTTGATAAAAGACTAGCCTAAGCACTTGTAATTAATACTTGTGAGTTAGGATGTTATTTTTGTTGGCTATAAACATAGGGTGATATTCTCGTCTATTTTGTTTTAGCCAGGCGAACTCTGAAAATGCTTGAGTAAGATCATTTCATATCTTTTCCTCAACAGGCACGATGGCTCTGTTGTCTATATTTTCATTTGATAGGGGTCATATCCCCCAACCGACTCTCACAGTGGGAGGTTGGAATCTCTCCTAGTCTCACTTTTTCAGGAGCAAGTGCACCAATGGGTGGTTATTCTTCTTATTACGCCTTGTTCGTGTATCCTTCATCCGCTATTCCAGTTCCTACGAACACTCTTCCCATGGTGAGTCTCCATTTATCCTCTGTTATTTCATATGGAAGGAATCAGTTTTATAGTACGGGCTACCCCCTTCACGAAACCCCTTCACATGGGAGCAATATATATCCTCACCTGAATAACCTGTGTCACACCTTTGTCTCTTCGCATGCATCTGCTTCGGTGATGATGCATGTACAAACCTCTATGGATCAATTAGGCGAAGGATACTACCTTTCCAGACAGGGACAAGGTGTAGACCAAAATCCTTCCTGACCTACAATTTCTCAAAACCAGTCTTTCCCGGGACCTTGGTCTCAAATGCCACAACTAACCGTCGCCACCAGTCTAGTCCCTGCAAGTCATACTGGAGTTCCATTACCAACCTCTTCTAGTCATGTTGGAGATTAGTCGACAACCTCTCAAGCCATGTTGAAGACCCGCAACCAACCACTACAAGTCATGTTGGGGGCACCACTCTAGTCGCCATGAGTCATACTGGCATCACATCTTCAACCTTTGTGCATCATGTGCGGAATGAACCACTAGCCTCTGCTAGTCACGCTGAGAGCATGTCGCCAGCCATTGTGTGTGACGTTGGGGGCATTCATACGATTAAGAAGCCTAGATGTGTAAGACGTAAGCCCAAGTTCCTTTGTAGGCTTTGCAAAGGAGATCACCCTACTCGTTTGTGCCTTGCTATTGTTGTGGTACAAGAAGTGTGGTCCTTTCTTGGGGGCCCTTCGGGTTCTGAGTCATCTTTGCTTTCCCAACAGTTTGTTTCTCCTTTGATTGACACAATAGTCATGTTGATGAAATCATCACCCGACCCCACTCATGTTTCAAGGAGTGAGACATCCTTAGACCATGTCATTAACATTTCTAGTACTGCACCTTCTAAACAAGAGAGAGTTTTACTCTCCCCGAGTACTCTCCCTCCAAGTCTTGGAGAGGTTTCCTTTGACTGGGATGGTCTTCTGGGGTATCAAATTCCTTCTTCTATGCCTTTTCAGATAAGAGACATTCTTCGATATATCATTGAGAAGGTAACCTCTACTAGCACTTTATCCTCCTCAACTTGAAAAGTTTTGGGTTTTCCCAAGCTTGTGTCAGCTATTCGTAAGTTGCTGACCTTTCACAAAAATCCTACATGGGAGCCTTGGCCTCCCCCGTGACATGTCGCCTAGAAACCCCCCAATGAGTTTGATTTAAGCTCTTTTCTAACTCTTTTAAAAAGTGAAAAGATTGTCGAGAGAATTTGTCTCTTTCACACTCGTTAATTGGATTTAAAAAGTCGCGAGTATGATTTAAGCTCTTTTCTGAATCTCTCAAAAAGCGAAAACATTGTTGAGTGAACTTGTCTCTTTCACACTCGTAAATTGGATTTAAAAGGACGTCTATTTGGTGCAATTTTATCCCTTTTTCAAACCAAGTAGACTAAGATTACGAAAAAGGACATTTTTTGGCATTAAGTTGTAATTACATCTCATTCTCTTGCTTGCAGTATTGAGCCTATTATCGGTTCTCGCTTTTGCATTATAATTCTTTTACCTCAGCAGTTTGCATCATCAGCTAAGTAGAGCCTTGTTTATATCCTTTGCAGCTTGACACCTTATCCCAAGAGGAAACATTCCCCCGAGTGTTTATCTCCTGCATGCTTCTCATTACATTGAGGATAGGTATGTTCCACTGCTGGAACTAGATTGCTTACTTGCGACACTCGTTTCATCCTTTGTATCATAGCATTCATTTGACTATGAAAAAACAAAAAAAAGACATGTGGGAAAGGAATATTATCTTATATCGGCAGCAGTTGTGTCGCCTTTGAACAGAGCACAAAATTTTTGAGTCCACTTGTCATCAAAATTTTGGGTTTAGCGTGACCTGAGGAAGTTGAGCTCGTTACGTAGAGATTACTCCCCCGACTGGTTACTCTTTCAGTCCCTATGGAGAGTTTAATTGATGCCTCCTACATCTCAAAGTTTCATCATTGAGTCTATGTCGCCAAAGTCTTCCATATGTCTCATGCTCTTGTTCAAAGGATGTCTATCAACCTATGTTGACCACTCCTCAAAACTCTTGACTTTACATCTCGGTCATACCCTCAATGTGTCTCAGAATTACATGAACTTGTAGTCATATTGCACACCCTAGCCCTACTGTCCTCATTGGTAGGTAACCTTGAACCCAACAGTCGACATTTCATCATTGGTCGTTGACTGGGTCATTTCCCTTGGGTGGGATTCGTGCAGTTTCTTGGATGTCATTAGCATTATTGGTGGTTTCCTCGCCTTTGTCAGTAGTTTTCCTTATTGCCTGCTATTACGAGGGTCTTTTTCGTGTACCGCTTGCATCTGGCACACACGAAAGACGCACAAGGTCGTTGGTTTGTGAACATATTCTTCGTCTAATTTCCTCCAAATCATTAAGCTCTTGCTTTGTACCTTGTGTTGAATGATGAGAGATGTCTCAATGCTCTCCTTTCAACGGGTCTCCTTCCATCGAATTCAGCTCATCTATTCTGGAGACAAGACCTAGAGTCCTATGAGTACCTAGAGGCTTGCAGTCATTAGTGGCAAGTTCTCCCGCCATCAACAGTTGGGAATACCTCAATGTCTCATAATCGATGGATTCTTCAAGTGTTCGAACTAGACACCTCTATTCACACTTGCAAGAATGTACTTGGTGCCTTGATACCTACTTTCATTATCGGTAGGTTTTCTCGTGTTTGTTAACGGTATAACTTAATGACCGGTAATCAAACGAAGTCTCATTGTGTTCAACCTCAACTCCTTTATTCACACGATGTAGACTTTCGTCGTTGGTGGATTGTGTAGAATACTTGAAGACATCAGTCCATAGTCACAGCTTTCCTGAGTTGTTGCTATCTTTCATTGGACTGGTACCTATGTGACTTCAGTGATCACGGGGGATCGGATTGTACTCCATTGTATGCAGACATCTTCAGATTGATTTTGAGATTGGTTTCATTGGGACTTGTTTGTGACTATGAAATCTTTTGGCATGTAGCCACCTTTGTATTGCCCACTCATGGCCATGAACAATTGTTTGTTATATTTTCACATGGATCTGCAATGCAATTCAAATTGGCAGCCATGTGCGCAAAGTCAGTGCAGATTGTAATATTCTCATGAGCAACTAGTTCGTCCAACTGGGTCTCCATTACTCCACTTCTGGGTATTATAATGTATTTTGGCCATTGCAGATACTCCTCTGATTTCACACACTAGGGGGCATCTGTTATAGCAATATTTTCCTCACCTTATGCAAATTTGCTCAGAAGGCCTTTTTCAATTTCCCTATGCAGACTTGAAGTCCTTTTTTGCAAATCCCATAGCTAAAAACAATATTTTTCCACATATATGTGCCCTACCTATTATACAACATGTGTATATGTAGGTTGCACCACTACAGCCCGTGTACATCGGGTTTGTTATCGGACAAATCGGTAAGAGCGAACACAAAAAGAGAAATAAGTATGGCAAGATGTCAAAACAAAAAAATACCAATATATCTTAAAGAATGATATATAAGATATTATTCAGAAACCATAAGGGAAGTCTATGGTAACTTCCAAATAGAGAAAGCATACAGCTGATGGAAGTGTCAAGAAATACAAAACTAGAGGACTCTCACAAACAGAGGGAGTTGTTTATGATGAGACACTTGATCCAATAAGATCAATACACTTCCATCCGTACCGCCATCCATGAGTTGGAAACTATATCAGATGAATGGATTCTTGATGAGTTTGGGTCTTAGCAAGAGTATTGTTGATCAAAAACCTATATTACTACAGTCTTGGTGACAAGAGCCTGGTTTTTGATAACTTATTCAAAAAGCCTTGTTGTTGAAAACAAACAAGCCTTGACTTCTGATTTTTGAGATGAAGGATCTGAGTATGATGCACTACTTCTTGGGACAACAAGTATGACAGAGGACCAATGAGATTTTTCTAAGTCAAGGAAAAAATATAGTGGGAATGCAAAACCACTGTGATGGATTTGAAGAAAATGAATGATGATGCTTCAGACGGGAGTGATCCACAGCTGATTGGACCATTGATGTACCTGGCTAACACCAGACCCAATTCATTCCTTGTAATGAATGTACTTAGACAATCCATGAGCCAGCCGAGACAAACTCACTTGATAGTAAGCATATATTGAGATATGCCCCCAGTATGAACTTGAGTTTGCAGGATATGCAGATATAGATTGAGCAGAGAGTACAGTGGATCGGAAGAGAACATATGGTTGTTGTCTTACCATAAAAGTTGTCATGGTTTCCTGATGCAGCATAAAACAAAATCTTTGTGGTATTGAATACCACAAAAGCAGAGTATGTATCATTGAGTGTGCGAAGCAGTATGGCTTCACAAGCTTCTGATAGATTTACTTGATCATGAGATGGATCTTATGATGATAACCAGAGTTATGTGTAAATCTCTTTGAGAACCCAGTGTTTCATGATAGATCGAAACATGTTGAGATAAAACATCATTATATCAAAGATATGATGCAGAGGAAAATAGTACACATGCAGTACCTTCCTACACATGAGCAGATTGCAGACATCTTCACCAAATTAACTTGGTGAAGAATACCTCCATAGTTGAGAGGGAGTATTGATGACTACAACCAAGATAAAGTTCAAAGTACATCCGTGTGAGACTTGGCATGATGAAGAATGTCTCCCTAGCTGAGAGGGAGTGTTGATGATTGCAGTTATGTGAGACATTCTCCAGCTTACAAACCTGAGAGAAAACCCCTAAGAGGGGTGTGTGGTTCCTATCTGAGACAGAGCTGGAATGTAGAGATGGCTCCTCCTTACAGAGAGTTGAGAAGAACTCCAGATGATTTTTCTGTGTAATGCAGTGAGAAAGGAGATCTGTAGAGTTGGACATGTTTGTGGTTGAGCATAAGGTGAACGTGTGAAATCCCAAAGTGTTGGGTGCATCGTCATGAGAATAGAAATAAAGATGATGTATTAGCCTCCTCTGAGCAGAAGAGTTGTTGAGAAACTCCAAATGACTCTCCTGTGTAATGTAGTGGGAAAGAAGATCTGTTGAGTGGACGTGCATGTGGACAAGCACAGGTGAACGTGATCCTAGTGGCTGAACACTAGTGAAGAAGTGGTTCTTGTGTAATGCAATGAGCCAGAGTTATGGACATCCCTATGGATGTGCCCCTAGTGTATGAGCACTAGTGGGTGTATAAGATCCCTTGCTATATTGTTCAAGAGTCAGACATGCTTGTAACCCTAATTGTGATATAAAGGGTACAGGTCGACCCCACCTTAATGTGATTCATAATAAATGTAAAAGATAATTAATCTGGTTAATATTAATTATATTATGAGCTAGTGAGGTCGGCCATGTTGTGCCAATAGACACTTATGTTGACAAGTTCATTCTAGTATAAGTAAAGGTAAATTCCTCATTGAGGAATTAGATCATTCATGTGAGTTTGGAAATTTCAGCAAGTACACCTTCTTGGGAAAAGTGCGCACCTCTCTTGGGTGTTAGTCTTCCAGGGTTTGAGCACCCTCTTGTGTGCTAGGTCTTATTGGTGGTGAAGGTCTTTCTCTTGAAGAATATAGCAAAGGATTTGGTTGGATTTTCTTCCCTTGTTGAGAAGGGTTTCCCATGATACTTCTTGTGTTCTTGTGCATGGTGTTTCTTATTGTGATCTTAGTTGTTGCAACATTATTGGTTATGGTTAAGTTAAATGATAAAATGGAATGAACTTCATGCTTAACCTTGCTCATAGAAAAATCAACATAATCATGGTATCTTTGAGGTAAAATTTTTGGGTCTAGGGTACGTCCTCTTTCCTTTTTGCATTGTCATTTCAGTAGTTTAGCTTACTGACTTTTTGCATATATTAGGACATCAATCTACATTTTCCTTGAAGTGTCTTTTCCCTTTAGTATTTACTTCAGTGTTTTGCATAAGTGTCATTGATTTCTGCCTTGTTATATCAACATGTGGTCGAGTCTTGTGTCTCTTTCCTTTATGAATAAATGGTTGTCCATAATTGTTATTCCTGGTTTAAAATATGAATGTCAAATCTTTCACATTTTGAGCCTTTGTGTCTATCATTGGAGTGAGCCTGGATGGGGGTCCCGTTATTATTTCCAAAGCATTGAGCTTTTAGGATGGGCAATTTGAGGAGACACGAGAGTCTTGAGTCATCTTGTGTCTTGTCTCCTCATCCCTTATCATTTAGTCTTATGCTTTGAGTCAGTCATCCCCCTCATCCAACAATAGGGATATGGTACTCGGTTCGTTCATCTTGATCGTCTTGAGTTATCACTTTGCACTGAGAGAAGACAAACATCATTGCTCTTCTTTTCAGCAGGTCATCTTGTATCGACATTGACACATTATCCTCGGATGACCCAGAAGTAGAGCACCTGGGTAGTCATTAATATCATTGGTGGTTATCCCGCATCCGACAAGGCTAAGTATCATTGGGTTTTGATTGGATGATCCTTGTCATTGTTCGACTTCAAAACATCTTTCACAATGACAGGTTGTGCTCGTACATTAGGACCCATTGTCATTATTGGTGGTGTTCCTTCACACTTGACAGAGGTTTACATTATTGACATATGATTAAGTGACTCTCTCCCTTGTGTTGATATCAACACATTTACCATGGGAAGTGTTGTCGTCCTAATACACACTTGCAAACGTGAGATAAGTCCTACTCACTTAGTGTGTCCTTGGAGGCAGAATGCCTAAGTTCAAAGCCCACGATGTCACTTTGACATGAGCCTCTTACGTCTAGGCTTACTCCTAGGGAAGCCAAGGGGGGTAGACCCTAGTTTATAGATAAGATTTAGAGTTTAAGTTCTAGGAGTTGGTTTTAATTAGTTTGAAAGTTTGGGAAAAATCTAGTCTGTGATGCAAAGTCAACCATGCAACGTGCAACAATATAAGATGACAATCAAACATTTTCCTAGGACAACTAAGACTAGTGCCTAATATTGGGCACGGGGTCAACTAAGTTTAAGGGAGGTTGATTACACAAGTTTACAAGGATTACAAAGATTAGATACAAACTAGATACAAAGGTACAATAAAGAATACCTCAAGGTTACAACAAAGTTATACTAACAAAAGATACAATGGATACAAAATATCAAAATACAAAGATACAAGACACCAACTAACAATTACTTGTGTGTGCAGGAATTTGAAGATATTCAAAAGGATGCATTCATCAACACAACAAGCCTAGCATGCTCACAATAGAGTGTCTCCTCAAAGGGATACACTACTCTATTGGACTACTTTCAATGGCCAACAAAATCACTCAAGACCCAACAAAATAGTGCCTCCAAGGGATGCGCAACTTCTTGAGGGATCACACCAAAAAGATAAACACCAAATTACTGAAATGAAATGCTTGAAGGAAAATGTCCACAAGATCAAACACCAAATTACTAAAATGAAATGCTTGAAGGAAAATGTCCACAAGATCAAACACCAAATTACTGAAATGAAATGCTTGAAGGAAAATGTCCACAAGATCAACTAATGACTACTTAAAGATTTATCCACAACACATAAAGATAACTTGCATGTAAATGTAAATGTGAGAGAGTGCTTGCAAGTGTAAATGTAGATCACGAATGATAAATTAAATAGATTTCCCAAAGTTGTGGATTAAAGATTGATTAAATATTTATTAAGTGAGGTTTCAATCCTAGCTAAGTGTCAACCCAATACTCCCCCCGCTTGTACCAAGTAATCGTTGGGTGCTCAAGAAGTATGGCAACAAGGCCTACCCTAGCTCCACAGGTCAGCCCAAGGGAAAAGAGTACTCCTGGAAAGGACGTTGAGCACCACGAGACCATCCCCGGCCTATCACCTTATGTTGCTTCCTCTAGTCCTCGTTTAAATGGCAAAGTTGGATCAGTAGAGGTGCCCTAATAAGTCTAGTTGGTTATTAGGCCTATGGACTAAGTGTTTTTAGGTGATTAGGTGTGTTAAAGTGAGTTTTACTTGCCCAAAAGGTGTGAAAATGAGTCAAAACCGAAATGTTAAAGTTGTTAAAAATGAAGTTTTAAATCACTAGATTATTGCATGAAAACACATAAAAACTTGAAACAACTTGTTGAAATGAAAAAGAATTGATTTACACCATTAACATGCCCATGTTTGCTTGCAAATATGAAAGATAAGTGCTTAAGAACCACAGACTTGCAAGTAAGGAAATAACAAAGCACAAGATTAATCCTATGCCTCCATGGGCTTAAGCTAGCATTTAGTTGTGTGTGAGATCTAATACTAGATAATTTTAAACCATGAGCATGAGCATAACAAAAATACACAACTAAGCTAGCCATACTATATTAGGGGTTAGCTATGCCAACTTCTCATCCAAGGTGTAGGCAAAAGGAAGTAAAACTTGAAATGGAAAGCAAGAAATACAAACCACTCTCAATGGCACAAGGTGGAGGCAGGCCTTCCTATTTTGTGCCAAAGGGGGTTGGAAATAAAACAACTAAACTAAAACAATCATAGCCACACAACCTTGTCCTAATGATAAGTGGGGAAAAGAAAATAAAAGACTATGTAGAAAATTAAATATACACCCTAGCCTTACGATTTTGGGTGTTGGCTTTGCCAAACTTATACCGAGATGTAGACACTAACAATATTTATAATAACAGAAAATAAAAGAGAAGACAAGCCACTTGGGGACCCCCTTTGGGCTTGCTTACAATGCTTAGAAAGATGGAGAAAAGAAGGGGTTTTGTTACCACATCACAAAGGGGGTCTTTGGAGTGTGTTGTGACTGAAAACGGGCAGCATGTACCCCCTTAACCTGGCGAAAATCTGCAAAAACCAGCAAACTATTGCTTGCTAGAAATGTTGCAACACACTTAAAAAAAATTAAGAAAAAATTTGTTTTGCAACAAAAATTTCCTGCATACAAATATCAGAAAATTATATGAATATATTGACCTATCTAAGAGTGTTAGCAACCAAAATATGAATGTGATAATATAAAAATGAAAAAGCTTATGAAGTTTTAGTAAGCTATGAGGGTAGATTCTTGCTCAAATCTATCTCAAAAAAGCTCTTGAAACAACCTGCAAACTTTGAACAAAATGTGAGACAATAGTAGATAATGGATTGCATGAACCAACAACACAACAAAGTTTATATCATTAGCAAATACAATACATTTAGACCAGCAACTACATTATTGTTAAACCTAGCTAAGAAAACCAATTTACCCAAACAAACTACTCACTATTCCACAAAAATATCCAAAGGAACAAATCACCGCATGGAACACCAAGACACAATCTTGTACTCCAAGATTCCTCCAAAGCCTTTTGTATTGAAAAAAGGAGAGGTTGTAGCAACTAATTGTTCCAAGCTCTCCAAGAGAAAAATGGAATGGAAGCAAGATGAACAATGAGAGAGAGAGATGGGGCAAGAAAATAGTAGCATAACAATACTCAAGAGAATGGTGAAGAAATGAGTGAGGGAGGGATTCTATTTATACCTTGAGAGGCAAAGTGACCCCTCTTAGATCATTGCCAAGTGTCAAAACCCAAGGCAAAGTGGAAATCTCAAGGAGGGAGGGTGCAACATCTAAGGTTTGGCATGGATTGGTGATGTGGAGGTGAGGTGGAGTGGGTGGGACACACCCTAGAGGTGACGTGGGAGGCTAGGAAGGGCGCACCTCATTACAGAGGGACCCACAACTTAAATATTTTCAAGTTGTAACGTTTTTGCATGGAGAGGGGGCGCAAATCCCCCTAGGGGCGTGAGAGTTTGAGTGAGAGGTGAGTCTAGGGGGTGTAAAAAGGTTAGGATATGGGTTGGGTAGGTTAGGAAATGTCTTTCTCATCATTTTCCATCTTTACTTTAATCCATTTGGCCAAAAATTACAAAAATGACATTTTTCCTATGTCATGACTTAGCAATTAAAATTGTTGTTTTGACTAACTTGGACTCCCTAAGGACAAACACCTAGCAAAAGTTGTCCAACTAAGCTGAAACGTGGTCCAAGAGTGTAGGGGGTCTCATTCCATTTCTTTTGAGCACAAATACCCTTAGCAAAAGCCCAAGGACCTAGTTTTTACAATATTTATCAAAATTTAATTAAAAATTAATTAATTAAATTACCCAACCTTAGGCAATTTTAATTAATTAAAAAAAAATCTATCTAGACTCGACGGAATTCTGTGAAACTTTCTGAGATGTCTTCCATGGTCATTTACATCATTCCTAAACACTAGCTACCAGAGGATCAATCCATTAGAACGCCTTTCACCACTTTGGAGGAATTATTTTGTGGAAGTGAAAAACTCAAGGGACATTAATAACACTGGTTAAGCCAAATTAATAACCTGAGGAAAAAAAACACTCAGTGAAAGGAACTCTCCTAATGAAGAAATCCTAAGGTAACTGACCTAACTATGATCCATGCAGACCTATTACATTATTATCCCACGCATGGGAGCGGAAATTCCAATTACAAAAATATGTACTAAAGGCAAAAATTGCCCTGTAGAACCAAATAGACTCTGACTTGGTAGCATCTGATGATGCATATTTTCATGGTACATGGAGTTAACCCCCTAGTTGAATAGGTGGTCAACATCTGGCTCCACATGGGGACGTGTGTTTGATCTTCACACTGGGAAGGGGAGCATACGCGAATCCAGCATCTACAAAACAAAGTGTTCACCAATACCCAACATAAAAATACATATATAACAAAAATGTTATAAACAACAATTGCATAATGAAATAACTATTGTACAAGAACTACAAAATGAAACTATGCTACAATAAAATATCTAAGTAACATAATTGCACAATGAATGAAATAATACAAAATTGAAATAAGGAGAAGGGTTAGAGATACGTTACAACCATCCATGCAATGGATGGAATGAAGCCACAAGTGTTTGAAACATCCTTGTCCAAGATGACTCACAGAAGATCCCTTCTCAATTTTTAGGCACTAGTCTTAGTTGTCCTAGGAAAGGGTTTGCTTGACATATTAATTGTTGCACCTTGCATTGTTGACTTTGCATCATAAGCTAGATTTTCCCCCAACCTTTCTAACTAATTAAAACCAACTCTTAGAACTTAAACGTTAATCTCATCTAGCAACTAGGGTCTACCCCCCTTGGCTTCCCTAGGAGTAAGCCTAGACGAAAGAGGTTCAATTCAAAGTGGCAGTGTGAGCTTTGAACCTAGGCTTGTGCCTCCAAGGACACACTAAGTGAGCAAGACTTAGCTCACGTTTGCAAGTGTGTATAAGGATGGAAACAGGGAGGAGTGTACATATTGGGTGGTAGTAGGTAGCGGATTTGGATGAGAGCCCTTGTGTCTCACTGTTTCAGTGGGAGGTTGTATAATGATTTGACTCCATGGCCCATTCGATAGGCTTTGGTATCACAACTCGACTTACAAGATCTTCTTGATCAACTTCCAGGGTCTTCCTTTCTTCCACACACTTACAAGGGTATATTTTGGTACATATCTTTTCAAAGCATCATGTTGAAATTTTGGTATGCTCATTTAACCATAGACAATGTCACATCATTGTCACCAAACCATAGACATTCACATATGCCACCCCCAAGCACACTAACATTTACTTAGAATAATTCTGACAAGCCTACCCCAAAACCAATAAATAAACCCTAGTTGTTAACTACAGCAACTGTTAGAATGTGCTCGTTTTACCATAGACAATATCACTATTGTCACCCAACCATAGGTCGAAGCCACCCTCCGAGCACCTTAACCTTGACAGTGAATCATTCTGGAATCAAACCCTAGGCTAGATAGCCAAACAAAGGGTAGCGCACCTTTCTCCAAAGATAGCGCGCCAAACAAAAGCTGATCAGATAGTCCAAACCATAGCCAAGAGATAGTCCAAGCCAAAACATAATTTACTAGTTGCAACAGCTGCAACGGTAGCTCTCCTCCAAACTTGCACACAAACTAGCTAACTGCAGTGCACACAAACTGGCTAACTGTAGTGCGCACAAGTGAGCTCTGCAGTTCTAAGAATGCTTGCCAGAATGAAGACTGACCTCCTATATTTATACTAATTCTGACTAACTCCCTAGGCCGACTTCTCATTCTGGGTGCCTATTTACTCAGTATATAATATTTCTTCTAGCCGACTTCTTCTCCTGGAGGATAATAACCTAATACAAATTATCCCCTTGAGTTGACTTGTCTTCTAGGGTTATTAGCCAACTCATTAAGGTTTCTTCTTGCTTCCCGAAATAGTTTATTCTCGTCAAGTTTACACGTGGAGGTAAATACCTCCCACAGCTACCATAATATCAACACTCCCTCCTAGCTAGGGAGGTATTTGAAGGTAATGGTCTTGAGCACAAACATACCATTTACCCGATAGCATCATCATAGTCGTATAGACTATCTCATGACTAGATCCTGAGCACCATCATCACTATCAGTGTCATTAGATGCATCATCTCTCGAAACCATACTCCATCTGAGTAATCAGACATGATGTTGGATAAATCATTCACTCCATAGAGTGACACAAGAACCATCCTTCTAATCCGAACATATGTCCTAGAAGAATAAATGTCCTAGAGCATTTTTCGTCTGGGAAATCTATGTTCAATGATCATCCATCTAGCTAATAATCATTTCCAACATTGTTGATAGTCTTCAAGGTAATCAGAACAAAATCATTCAATCGAACACAACTGTGTCTATCCATAGTAGTACACAATTACAATCCAATGGTACACTACCACACCAAGTAGCACATAGAAACTTGACCCGTGACGTATAGTCACAATCAATGGAACACATCCACCACAGTAGCATACATCTACTATCTAGAGACATACAGTCTCCATAACAATCATCTGATATCACNCATCTGTGAGATCTTGGAAGAGCATCTGCCCTCAAAAGGTAAGACATCAATGATGAGTTATCTGGACTATTCTTCTCAAGCAAGGAAGAATAATTGTCCCGATTTATGAACCTGGACCATTCCCCACCCTGGGCCATTCCTCCGGCACTAAACAAAGTGTAACCTGGAGAGAACGAGTGTGCCCTAAGGAATGCCTGTCCCTGATTGTTGAACCTGGACCATTCCCCACCCTGGGCCATTCCTCTGGCACTAAACAAAGTGCAACCTAGAGAGAATGAATCTACCCTAAGGAATGACTGTCCGGACCATTTCTAAGGAAATGATTGTCCTGCACCAACTTCCAAAACGGACCATTCTTCGAAACTGCTCACAACTGTGAGCTTCGAAAGAATGACTGTCCGGCGAGGCAGGCCAGTCTTCTTAAGTAACCCTCAAGAAGAGAGACTGCCCTAGACCATTCCCCATGTTAACCACAATGGGAAATCGTTGTCTATGGTACATCAGCAATCCATCGAACCATTTTCTTTATGAAAATGACCGTTTGATCTAGACCATTTTCCGAACTGGAAAAAGCTTATCCGTCAGAAATCTGAAACCACTTTCCGAACTGGAAAGGAACTGCTCATCCTGGACCAGTTTCCGAACTGAAAAATGACTATCCATAAATCAATAACACATCAGTGCTCCCTCCCAACCTGGGAGTCATCTCTTCCTTTTTCAATAGGGAAGTCTCCACGAGCTCCAACTTGAGTGCGCAAACTTCATTTTTGGATAGAGGCTTTACCAAGATGTCTGCTTATTTGCTCATCTGTGGAGATATGTATTGGAGAACCACTTTTTCCTTTCTGGACTTCATCATGGAGAATATAATGCTTGATCTCAAATGTACTTTGATTTTTATGGAACACTGGTTTTCTTTGAAGGCTTCATATAGCTCTGATCAATAAAGTATATCATTGTTGGATTCTTCATTGTTTATTGCTAGCTCACAACATCGTGGCAAGGGTCAAACTGGAACATATCCAAGTGATACTTATTTGGTCGTCATGAGTGTTTGTCATGGATTAGTTATCCATCATCCTGAGCTTCTGAATAACCATTATGATGCAGTATCTCTGTTATAGAAAGTCTTCACCATGCTTTTGTTGTGCATTGGAGATTCTCCACCAAATTGTCTTCTTCCATTTGCATACAAGGGTCTCTTTCTGGTATACCTCAAATCCTTGAGGTTTCTCTTCATACGCTCTTTGTTCAATTGCTCTGGATAACAGTCTTTTCCTTTATCTGATGTAAAAATCCAACCCATGGATATTGTGGATGATATAATGACTCATGTAGAGGTATGTCTGGTTTACCGGAACAAGTAATCATCTTAGTCTTCTCCCTCCATCTGGGAGAACCTCTAGTTCTGGATTTTGCAATGCTTACATTCATAAGTCTTTCATACATTGTTCTTCATCACAACTATCAGATCCTCTGCTTGATTGCTTTTAGTGAGTTCATATCACGCTGGTAATCTTGTGATTCTCGATACAATGACTGGTTGTTTTGGCTTCTCTTGGAAGCTCTTGGATCCATGGAGTTTTCTATATATTACATGCTCTGAAGATTCCAACTTCTTCCTCTCATCGTAGGATCATGGATATGGATGGACAACCAGGGTTACTTTAAGGTTTCTTTTCAAAGAAGGCTTCTTCTGAAGTCAAATTGAACATGTATTGCTTTTCATAGCTGCTACCATAGATATAAACTTCATCATCTTTAATAGATCATAGGATTAGCTCCCTCCTAAACCTTTCTTTATGAGTGCATGTTTTTCTTTTGGAAATATATAATCGAGTCCCTCCATCTAACATAATCCACACTTCCTCCTGCATCCTTATTGCCTTCTGCAAGGTGTCATAAGTCTTTCTCCAATTTCTTCTGGACTGTTGATTTCGGCTTATCTTACCACTGTTACTTATGCAATAACTTCCACGTGATTTGTTTGATATACTTCATCCTTTCATGTGTATTGTCTGACTTGTAGTCATAATGATAGCAATCCTTTGTTGTTCTTCCATAGGTATAGTTCTTCTTGGAACATATTATCTTCTAAGAGATAGATATACAAGATATGTACAGAGACTATGCAAACAAGATATGTACAAGTACTATGAAGAATATTGTTACCTTGTCTTTAGAAGAAGAAGTCTGTTGTATCCTGCTTGGTCTTCTTTGAGGATTTCCTTTATTCGGCAACTGATGCTTCATGTGTCTCTTTCCTTTTCTTTAGCAAGGGACAATGATTATTGTAATGACCATATTTTCGACAGTTGAAGCATTGTATTTCTGACACATCCTTCTTTTGATTTGGCTTCTTTCCAAACTTCCTTTTGTTCCTGAAATTCTTGAATCTTGTTGTGAAGGCTTGATCATCGTACTTCTTTTGGGGTTTCTCTTTTGCATTGATCCTTGATTCTTCTTGAGCACAGCAAGTCCAAAGTTCTTCAAATGTAGAATACTCCTTCCTTGTGTTCATGCTTGTGGCAAATGCACCCCATGTATTG
>JASDQU010218092.1:0-12869 GCA_032191745.1 Picea mariana | reverse complement strand
ATTCTTCAATGAAATGCAAGTCCAGGGTATAAAACCCGACTCAATCACCATAGTTAGTGTTTTACCTGCATGTGCTCATTTATTCGCCGTAGAACAAGGTAAGCAGATCCATGGTTACGCAATAAGAAGCGGATTTGAGTCTGATGTTGTTGTAGTCAATGGACTTATAAACATGTATGCTAAATGTGGGAATGTTAACATTGCCCACACACTGTTTGAAAGAATGTCTGAACGAGATGTTGTGTCATGGAATGCAATGATTTTTGCATATGGAATTCATGGACATGGTGAGAATGCTCTTGCTCTCTTTTCCCAAATGCAACAGACAGGCAAAAAGCCGGATCATATCACCTTCACCGCTATTTTGACTGCCTGCTCTCATGCAGGGTTAGTCGACCAGGGCTGGCAATACTTTGAGTGCATGAAGTCGGATTATGGCCTTGCACCTAAGTTGGAGCATTATGCATGCTTGGTTGACCTTCATGGGCGTGCAGGGCATCTAGATGAAGCGCATGACATTATAAAAAAGATGCCCCTAGAGGCCAGCGCAGATGTGTGGGGAGCCTTGCTTGGGGCATGCCGAATTCACTGCAATATTGAGCTTGGAGAACAAGCAGCAAAACACCTTTTTGAATTAGAACCAAACTATGCTGGATATTATGTACTGTTGTCAAACATCTATGCTGAGGCACGCAGGTGGGATGATGTACTAAAGTTGAGGACAATGATGAAACAGAGGGGAGTAAAAAAGCAACCAGGATGCAGTGTTGTTGCGGTACATAGAGAGGTTCATACATTCCTTGTGGGAGATAGAACCCATCCTCAATCTGAAAAAATTTATGCAATGTTGGAAACCTTGTATGATCAAATGAAGAAGTCAGGTTATGTGCCTAACACAAATCTCGTGCTGCACGATGTGGAGGAGGAGGCGAAGGAAAATATTCTATGCAGCCATAGCGAGAAGCTAGCCATTAGTTTTGGGATCATCAACACAAGCCCAGGCACCCCCATCCGTATAATGAAGAATCTACGTGTGTGTAGCGACTGCCACAATGTCACTAAGTTCATCTCCAAGATTGTTGAGCGAGAAATTATTGTGAGAGATGCAAATAGGTTCCACCATTTTAAAGATGGGTTGTGTTCATGTGGAGATTACTGGTGATGTTAGTTGCACCAAGCAATGAGCATGTTTATTCTTTCAAACTAATATGTTGCATACCATTCTTTGTTAAACATAAGATAATATATTTGACATTTACATCTAAAGCAGATGAATATAATATTTTATAATAACAATATATATATTTTACTTGTTTATAGTAATTTAAAGATATTTTCAAACTAATATGTTGCATACCATTCTTTGTTACACAGAAAATAATATATTTGACATTTACATTTAAAGTAGATGAATATAATATTTTATAATAACAATAAATTATATATATATGTTTTACTTGTTTAGGGTAATTAAAAAATATTTTTAAAGCTTTTCAGTAGAGTTTGGAATGGTGTTTAATTTATATGGATTTTTGTTTAAAAATATAATTGAATGTGTTAAATTGATTGTTAGGTCTCTTTTTTATTTTATTTTATCACTTGGTTCTTATTTTGCATAAGTTATAAGAAACACATAATATGCCCTTTCTCAACCTTTGAAACAAATGATCTTTTATTTTATTTTGTAATCAAAACCTCATATTTTTCATGATATTTGATATCACATGTGATAGTGTTTGTTTGTAGTCTATGTTTTGCATCCTATTTAGGTTGATTAGACATTTGACAATGCAATTCTTGAGCAATGAGATGTTTCAAGAAGAGAAGAAAATGGTTGTAAAAGAATAAGCACCCAATTTTAAATGCACCTATAGGCTTGTGAGCCATGATATTTTGGGCCAGAGTACTTGTGTGATTAGGCCGAAGAACCTAGATACTAAAAGGCCAGTGAGCCTATCATTGTAATATGTATCACTCATATTATTAATAAAAATACATCGCTGTCGCAGACCAGGTTAGACGAAAGAATATGGGGGGATAGAACTCCACTAGAAGAAAAAGGAGGCTAAGAGTCTAGGAAGAGGGTCTAAGTCAAGGGGGCTTAAGCATATGGGAATATTATTTTAATATTTTCTAAAGTCTAATTATATGACATTTTGTCCTAAGTTCTTAGGATGGGGGGACGTACCACAAGTGGAGCTCAAGGTAGTTCCCAACACGACAAGTGTCAAGTTGGGAACATGCATATAAAAAGTGTAGTTCTCATTATTCTTACCATTATTCACCCATCACTCTCATCCCCCTCACGTACACTTTGCCATCCATCAACTATACCTATACTTGGAAAGCTTTGGAGATGATTGTAACAAGAAAATTGGGTAAATTGAGCTGAAGAAGCAGGTTGTCAGGCCTGTGTGCATTCTAAAGAACTGGGTTGTCAGGCCTGTGTGCATTCTAAAGAACTGGGTTGTCAGGTCCGTGAGAATTCTCTTCAGGTGAGAGAACTACTAGGAATTGTTTCCCACAGTGCTAGGTTGCAGCTACAGAGATTTGAGGCTTCCCGTCTGGCCTGTTGCTGAAGCCCCATAAATGAAGTGGGGCAGCTGAAGGACTGTTGAGTAGAGAAGGGGCACACTTCCTGGGGTGGGATAGGCTGTAGGTCAAGAAAGGTTGCCGGACTTGACACCTTGTCCTAGGCATAATTCTGTTGTTTGATAGGCCTTAGTCTAGCTTAGGATTCCTTTGTCCCACTGGAGTTTTAGCCCTAGCTGAGGGGTGGCCTACTGCTGAGAGTTTATGAGCAACAAAGTCTATGGATGAGAGGAACTTCTGAGGCTTGCACACAGTTGGTGATTTACCATTAAAAGATAAGTGTTTTTTTATGTGTTTACATGCTATTTACTGTGTATTATTTTGCTTAGTAATATAGATACATTTATATTAATTTTGTATGCTTTAAATGTATATGTTTATGCATGAAATTGTATGCTGAGTGTACTGCATATTTGCATTAATATGAAGGCCTATTGTTATTAATTAAATGGTATTACAGTTGGAAAATAAATTTTGTGCGGCATGGCCCAACTTGGGGCTGGGGATGCTACATTGGGGTATCAGAGCCACAGGTTCAACACTGAGTGTGTATGGGCTAGAGATAGAGTGTTGAAGCCGATTTCACAGAAATTAAATCTATGAGGATGTCTGCAACATGTTTGTGAAAATTATTTCCACGAAATTGGAAGAAATTCATGAGGAGTTTGGAGGAATTGAACTTAGGAATTAAAAATCCCCAGTTTTAATCCCAGTTTGGGTATTTTCACGTCTAGAATTGGTTGTATTACGAATTTTGAAGTTATAGTGAAGCCATGGAGAAATTAGACAAAAATCCCAAATTTTTGAGTGAATTTGAGTGAAATTCGTGCCTAGAAATGTCTATTAGTAATGCACAGATGTAATTGGTTGTGTGCAGGGCCGAAATTAGTCACAATAAACTTAATTTCAGATATCCCATGGCATCTCATAAATTTAAAAATTATATATTTTTGAAAAAATATGAAATTCAAGTATTTTTCTGTATATGACGTCAGCATGATGTGGCGATGAAGTGGTGGTGACGTGACAAAGGTGACGTGGAATGCCATGGTGGCAAGTTCAGGGTGGCAGGGCCATGGTGGCAGGTGCATAGTGGCAGCTGGTGGTATGGTGGCAGGTGATGTGGGAGCCACGTGTGCAAGGTGGTTTAGTCGATACCATGAACCATTGTCACATGGAGGCGAAACGGTTTTGGCTTCCGACCCTTGTACCATGTGACACCACTTAGATTGTGCCACGTAGCACTGAGAAAATACTGTCACGATTCAAAGGATGACATGGCATCACCTCGGGGTGACATATAAACTGAGAATGTCACATCAACAACGACATCAACAAAGATGCCATAGGAAAAAATCATGCTTTAGTCTTAAAAAAAAAAAACCAAGTCTGGAGTCAAAATCATATTTTGGCTATAACTAGAGCAAATTAATTCTAATTAAGATGAAACTTCTGGCTTTTTTTTGTAGTGAGGAGGCCTACAAGAATGCGAGAGGGCCATTGGCCAATTATGCTTTGATTTTTCAAAAAATGCAGATTACTGTTTTTGAAGAATAAGGTCAAGCTCAATGTGAGGAGCATAGTTACTATTGAAACTCATACACACTGCCAGAAAAACATACATGAAAATAATGTGTGAAGGGATTGGTCGAATTCTAAGGAGTTTGGAGTGGAGGTGTCAAAATAAGGCAAAATCCACTATTCTGAGCTACTTTTTGGGGATTTTTGAGATTTTCAGAGGAGGAAAGGGCCCCCAGATGACAAATTTGGAAACATTTATTACTCGACATTTTGTATACTCATCAAACTAGACAACTTTGGTATAGTGAATTTTTTCCAGAAGTGCACAGTTTGGGAGATAGCCAATTTGGCTAAAAAAAATCTAAGTTTGGAAAAAGGGGCGAAAAATGACAAAATTGTCATTTCCAGATTGTTGTAATTTTTTAATCAAACATAATATTGACAATCTTAGAGTTGCTATGGATTCTTCAACATCTTTATTAACTATTTCTCATACAAATGTTTTTCCGGTTTCTGATTGATTGACTTCTACAAGTGGCAGAAGTTGGTGTTTGAGATTAATTGCACTAGGATGAAAAGTGTATAAAGGGGATAACTTAGCAATAATCAAATGGCTATAGCTTGCTTCTTAGAACTCATAACCAAGCAAGGGGATAATCATTGGAAAGGTCTTGGATAGTAGAATCTAGATATGCCTCTAGAAATGTGAATTGAGCAGTACAATTCACAAGGAATCAGGAAAAAATATTTCTGGTGCACTAAAGGCGAGAATTGTACATAATTTTACAAAATTGTTGCATTATTTTGTCTAACAAATTGCATTGCATGCGCATTTTGCAGAACTAAGGGAAAAAATAGAACAAAATAGGATCAATAAATAGACCAGAGGCATGGAAGATGCTCAAAGAACCTACAACCATGAAGATGAAGTTAGGGGGTTGTATGTGAGCATCAATAATGTAGGGACATAATCAAATGGGCATGGAAAAGGCAAAGAGGAAAGCATGAATTTGGTGGAGACTATAGAGAGTCTACAAAGAGATGTTCAGAGTCATAAATCTGATAATGAGAGGCTTATGAAAGCTAAGGAGCAACAAGATGGCTTCAACATTAAGCTGTTGCAGAGCTTGGAAAAAATAGAGAAGAAAATGGATAAGGAGACATAATTAAGAAAATCAAGGAGTCATAGATCTCATGCCAAAATGAAAGAATCTAGAAATGCTAGTAAACATCATCATCACTCACCAAGGCATTCAGTTAGAAGAACACACAATAGTCCAAGCTTATCTCCCGTCTGAAAGCATAAGAGGAGGTCTAGGGTAGATGAACTAAAATCAAACCTCCTACCTTTGATGGTGAACACAAGAAAGATGGGGATGCAGAGACTTGGTTATTGGAGATGATGAAGTATTTCCAGTTGCATAATTATTCCTCACAGACAGAGGTAAGAATTGCAATTTACCAGCTGAAATGAAAAGCGTCAATGTGGTGGGACCAACTTGTGCAAATATAACACATTGATGAGAAGAAAATCACTTGGAGATAGTTCAAGAAGTACTTTCATAAGAAATACTTGACCAAGTGTTATTATGATAGGAAAATGAAGGAGTTATTTGAACTCAAGCTTGGGTGTATGACCATGGATGAGTATGAAATACTATTTTTAGAATTGTTGAAGTATGTTGACTTCATCAAGGATGACGAGGTCAAGATTCAAAGGTTCTTGAGTGGGCTTCCATCAATATTCAATGACAAGATACATTGTGATGATCTCAAGACATTGGATGAAGCAATAAGGAGAGATAAATGTCTCTATGATCAGCATAAAGGAGGACCAACTTTCCAAAAGGCTTGGGAAGAAAAGAAGAAAGTTAATATGGAGTAGAGGAAGAAGGGGAACAAGCCACCATTCTTCAAGAATAATTCTTAGGGGAAACCAACTCAAAATGATCCCAGAATGTCAGAAACTTTGGGAAAGAGGCCAAGGCAACAACCTATGAAATGTTGGGATTGTGAGGGAGATCACATGTACAGATATTTCCCTCATAGAGGTGAAAACGTGAGGACTATTCACAATGTACAACATACTAATGCAATTGAGGACATGGGCAGAAACAAACCAAGGATCTATGCAACCCTGGACAACAAGCAAGTTGAGTTTCAATCCCACATGATTGAAGTGGAATGTAAGATCAATCATCAACCTATAACTATTTTATTTGATTAAGGAGCTAGTCACAGTTATATAGATCCTAAGTTGGTGGAAATATTTCATTCGCAAAGAAGAAAACTTGGAAAATCTTGGTTGGTTCAGCTAGCTACATGAGCTAAAAGAGAAATTAATGAGTTGGTTAAGGAATGTTCAATGGACATGAATAGATTGAGCACAAAGGAAAATTTGAATATCATACCTTTACGCTTATATGATTTTCTCATTGCTATGGATTGGTTGAACAAGCATCATGATGTCATAGATTATTATAAGAAGGAATTTACTTGTTTGGATTAGGAAGGGAACTTGAGAACAGTTTAGGGTATTCCAAGGGCAGTAACTATTAGAGAAGTTTCAACCTTGCAGCTGAAGAAAAGATTTAGGAAAGAATTCCAAATATTTATAGCACATATGGAAGAGAAACCTAACGATAAAGTGCCAAATATTGAAGATTATGCTGTCCTAAAAGAATTTGAGGATATATTTAAAGAGACATTGGGGTTGCCACCAAAGAGAGATATTGATTTCTCTATTAATTTGATGTCTAGAGAAACCCTAGTGTCAAAGAGTCCTTATTGGATGAGTACATCGGAGTTGAAGGAGTTACAAATGCAGCTTGAAGAGATTTTGAAGAAGGGGTATATACTCCCAAGTGTGTCACCTTGGGGTGCTCCAATGTTATTTGTCAAGAAGAAGGAAGGTACCTTGGGGTTATGCATTGATTTCAGACAACTGAATAAGGTGAATGTGAAGAATAAGTATCCTTTGGCAATGATAGATGATATTTTTTATTAGCTGAACGATGCAAGAATATTCTTTAAGATTGACCTCATGTCAGGCTATCATCAGGTGAGAACTAAAGAAGAAGATATCAACAAGATATCATTTAGAACATGGTATGACCTTTATGAGTTTACAGTGGTGCTATTTGGGTTTTCAAATGCACTAGATGTCTTCATGTATTTAATGCATGGTATTTTCAGAAATTACTTGGATAAATTTGTCATTGTTGTCTTCGATTCCATACTTATCTACTTCAAGTCTGAAGAAGAACATGAACAACACTTGAGGATGGTGCTACAAGTATTGAGGGAGCATCATTTGTATGCAAAGTTGAGAAAGTGTTCGTTTTATCAGAGGCAAATACATTATTTGGGCCATATCATTTCAGAAGAAGGGATTGTAGTAGACCTCGAGAAGATAAAATCATTGAAGGGTGGCCAACACCAAAGAATGTCTTAGAAGTGAGATCCTTCATGAGACTAACAAGTTATTATAAAAATTTTATTGAAAGATTTTCAAGAATTGCACATCCAATCACTTCTTTGCAAAAGAAGGGTGTGAAGTTTGAGTGGAATTATGAATGTGAAGAAATATTTCAACACTTAAAGTGTTTATTGACAAGTGCACCAATCTCGGAAATTGTTGTTCCCAATGAAGATTTAACTATGTACACTGATGCATGCAAAGAAGAATTGGAGGAGTCCTTAGTCAAATTGGGCATATGATACACTACGAGTCAAGAAAGTTGAAAGAATATGAGAGACACTATGCCACTCATGATTTGGAATTGAAAACTATAGTACATGCCTTAAATATGTGGAGACATTATCTCATGGGAAAACGATTAGAGTTGAGGATAGACTATACTGGTTTGAAATATTTGTTTGGACAACCAACTTTTAATGCTAGAAAAATCGGATGGTTGGAACTTCTTAGTGAGTATGAATTTGATATAAATAATATCAAAGAAAATGAGAATAAGGTGGCTGATGCACTTAGAAGGAGGGTGCATGAGATGCATGCTACAACCATTAACATGTACAAATATGATTTAAAAGATAGAATTTTAGAAGTTGCAAAATCAATTCAACACTATATGAAAATAAAGGAAAAATTACGGCAATGTAATAATCAACAGAAAATTGAGGATTATGAGCTGAGAGAGGATGAAATCCTCATGTATAGGGGCATAGTATATGTTCCAAAATCTCAAGAGCTGAAAAATCTGGTGCTAAGAGAAATGCATAATGTACCTTACGTTGGGCACCCAAGTTACCAGAAAAAAATTGGATCTATCAAGTGTCAATATTATTGGTCAGGTACGAAGAAATAAGTGGTTGATTATATATCTAGATGTCTAGGATTTCAGAAGGTAAAGTTTGAGCATAGACATCCAGCTAGTTTTCTCCAACCATTGCCTATTCCAGAGTGTAAATGGGATGTGGTGACAATTGATTTTATCAGCAAGCTTCGCAGAACAACAAAACAACACGATTCCATCATGGTGGTGGTGGATAAACTAACTAAATATGATCATTTTATTCCAGTGAAACTCACTCACAAGGCAACTAACATTGCTGAGAATTATATGACAAAAATTTTCAGGCTTCATGGTGTGCCTAAGATAATTGTTTCCAACAGAGATCCCAAATTTACATCAAATTTTTGGAAATGATTATTTAAAGGTTTTGGGACAAATTTGAATTTTAGCATAACATATCATCCGTAGTTAGATGGGAAAACATAGAGGGTCAATCAGGTGATGAATATATTCTAAGGATTTAAGTGATAGATAAACCATCAAAATGGGAAGATTATCTACACTTAGTTGAATTTGCTTATAATAATGGGTATAAGACATCTTTAAAGATGAACCCATTTGAGGCATTATATGGTAGAAAGTGCAATACACTACTAATCTAGGACAACCCAACAGACAAAGCAGTGGTAGAGACAGAGTTGCTAAGGGAAACAAAAGAGCAGATGGTGAAAATAGAGCATAAATTAAAGGTTGCACAAGACATGCAGAAAAACTATGCAGATAAGGGTTTAACTCATAGCGTTTAAAGTGGGTGACCATGTGTTCTTAAAAGTGAAGGCCAAGAGAAGTTCCATGAATTTTGGAAACTGTTCAAAGCTAACAACAAGATATTGTGGACTATTTAAGATCCTGGAAATGATTGGTCCTGTTGCATACATGCTTGCACTACCTGCATCCATGCACATTCATAATGTATTCCATATATCTTTTCTTAAAAAATATGTACCTGATGCTAATAATGTAATTGATTGGAATGTGATTCAGGTAGAGAAAGAAGGAGACTTTCGAGTTTAGTCGCTGTGCATATTGGATCAGAAATTCAAGCTGCTCCGAAATCGAGCAATCGATTTGGTAAAGGTCTAGTGGACCTGTTACAGTCCTGAAGACGTAACCTGGGAGCATGAGGATGCCATGCAGGAAGAGTACTTGCATATTTTTGAATATTTTTCAAGCATTTTAATTGTACATGTGTATATGATGCACTTAGGATAGTGCATAAATAAGGGGGAGGGGAATTCAATACCCCTAGGCTGAACCCCAATTGTAAATGTACATATAGGCTGGTGAGCCATGATATTTTGGGTCAGAGTGCCTTTGTATATATATTTTGAGCCCAAAGTGCTTGTGTGATTAGGCTAGAGAGCCTAGATGCTACAAGGCCAACAAACCTATCATTGTAATATGTATCACTAATATTATTAATAAAAATACATCAATGCTGCATACCAAGTCAGATGAAAGAGTATGGGGGGATAGAACTCCACTAGAAGGAAAAGAGGGCTAGAGTCTGGGAAGTGGGGCTAAGCCAAGGGCGGTTAAGCCCAAGGGAATATTATTTTAATATTTCCTAAAGTCTAATTATATGACATTTTATCCTAAGTTCTTAGGATGGGGAGATGTACCACAAGTGGAGCCCAAGGTAGTTCCCAACATGACAAGTGTCAAGTTGGGAAAATGCATATAAAAAGTGTAGTTCTCATTATTCTTACCATTATTTACTCATCACTCTCATCCCCCTCACATACACTCTACCATCCATCATCCATACCTGTACTCGGAAAGATTTGGAGCTTATTGTAATCAACAAACCTGGGTAATTTGAGTTGAAGAAGCAGGTTGTCAAACCTATGTGCATTCTGAAGAAGCGGGTTGTCAGGCCCGTGAGAATTCTCTTTAGGTGAGAGAGATGATAGGAATTATTTCCCTCTATGCCAAGCTACAACTACAAAGCTATGATATTTCCTGTCTGGCCTGTTGTTGAAGCCCCAAAAGGGAATTGAGGCTACCAAAGGATTGTTGAGAAGAGAAGGGGCACACTTCCTAGGGTGGGACAAGTTGTGGGGAATGAGAGGTTGTAGGATGGGAAATGTTGTTGGACTTGGCACCTTGGCCTGGACATAATTCATTTGTTTGATAGACCTTAGTTTGTATTAGGATTCCTTTTCCCTGGTGAAGTTTTAGCCCCATCTTGGGGGTGATCCACTGCTGAGAGTTTATGAGAAACAAAGTCTATGGTTGAGAGGAACGTCTGAGGTTTGCATGCAGTTGGTGATTTAACATTAAAATATAAGTGTCTTTTTATGTGTTTACATGCTATTTATGGTGTGTGTTTTTTTGTCGAGTAATATATATACATTTATGTTAATTATGTATGCTTTAAATGTATATATTTATGCATGAAATTGTATGCTACGTGTACTTCATATTTGCATTCATATGTAGGGCATATTGTTATTAATTAAATGGAATCAACTTGGGGATGGGGATGATACAAATTTATACAAAAATTATCATTTTTGTTGGAGGGAAAATCCACATGAAGGTATATATGGGTGAAAAATGTTTTAAAGGAAAATGAAAGTGATGCTAGCATGGAATTGTTGATAAAAGATGACAAAAAAATCATAAGGTATCTCTTTCCAATTAGTGGTAAATCTTGTAATCAATACTAATATTCTTCTAACTGTAATGGAATTCTATTATTAGTTAATTCTTAGGGAAAAAATGTTGCCAATCGACATTTTTTTCTAATTAATTTCATTAGGGGAGAATTGTTTTCTAACAAGGATACATATAGCATTTCATTGACCTTTGTTTTCTTAAAATATATTTATCACCACATATATAGAAAAATAAAATTGATAAGATGAATGCAAATCCACCAAATTTTGACACCATGAAATAAGGGGCATGAGTGATATTTTATTGGGAAAAATAATAAACACTTGTATTATGATTTTCCATGAATATAGAAGTTGGTATTTTTGTTGGTGATAAGATCTATGATAAATAATGGGCATTATTTTTACTAAAAAACTTACAAAAATTTTGATTCCAATGACCATGATTGTGGAGATTTTGTTTATCTTGTTTCAATGGCTTTTGGCCTCGGAAGTTAAGATGTTGTCCAGCCACTCACATATTGCTAGCAATAACAATGACAATGAGTACATATAGTACTTGGTTAAGGAAGTGGAGATGATTAATATTCACAAGGTCATCACTAAATGTGGCAAGATCTATAACACTATTTTGAAAGTATGCAAGGTGAATGCCATGAAGGAGCTATAAATCTCTAGATTTTATATTGAACATCACTATTGGATTGTTATTTTCCAGATTTATAACTAGAAAAACTATGGGTTTGTGGTGTACCTATCCATTCTTTCTCAACCAACAATAAGAACTCAGTTGAACCCAATTAAAATTTTTGAGCAATTAATCAACCTATTTCAGCATCAAAATAGGTTTGGCTTCCAAAAGAATCCCAATGAACTAAAAATACATGCATGAGTGTCGAATTAATGAAACAACGTATTAATTTTAACTTTTACTAATAGAAAAACAAGGTAGCACATGTTCATCTCATTTCTAAACAAATTCACACACACACACGCACGTACATACACACAAACATGTTGCATGCACAAATTCATCTTCTTAACCAAGATTAAAGAATTTAATCACAAAAATGGGAAATATAGATTRAATAYTTGTATTTTATTAAAATTTTGTCGAAGAAATCATTTGTGCATAAACAATTCATTGTCCACCTTAAGCATTTAGTGCAGACACTAGCCCTAATTTGGGCAATGATGCCACTAGGGGGAAGAAACCAACAAAAAAATTATAGTTCTCATTGGACCCAATCCATTGCTCTCATGACTTGGTGAACTTGCTCACTACATTCACTCCAGGAACTTCATCCAGTGTTCAATCAAGGATGAATTTCTCTTCCTAATTCCATACATAACACAAGGGAAGGTATTTCCCTTCTCTTCTCAACAATGCCTTAGGATTCCTTTCCCTCTAGTTCTCTTGATCTATAAACTATTGTGGATATTTCAATGGAATAGTTCGACACAACAAATCTTATAATATTATGAAATCTTAGATTATGCAATTTATTTCCTTAGATCCTAGATTACTTATTACTAACTTATTGCTCAAATTTATAAAAACAATTGAATATGAAAATATACACACCATCCACACAAATGAACACAAGATATATCATGGGAAACCCAATATGGGAGAAAACCCAACTAGAAGGTGAGGCATATATGCTCTTCTCTCTTTTCTTCAATTTTGAAAAACAAGTACAAAGAAAGGGAGCACTCACTATGGAGTTTCCTTTGACATTATGGCCTGAATGAATGCTACATATTCTCCTACCTCCTCTTTTATGGTCTCAAAATATCACTCCTAGATGCTCCACTC